>OU612044.1:116700435-116900435 GCA_914767935.1 Coremacera marginata | reverse complement strand
CGGAAGAAACACAGGTCGAGATCAAGGATCTTGACGAGGTTACAACACCGGAAGATGTCACACAGCGCACACAGCGCACACAGCGCAGTCCAAAAGCAGCTCGGCGACTTTTTTTTTTTTTTTTTTTTTTTGTCTAAGCCAACGCTCAGGGGATGCCCCCTTTAAATGCGAAAGCATTGAGTTAATTCGGAAGACGGGTGATAGTTAGTTGGAGGGTGGAAAGATGGAGTAGTGACGGTGAAGATTTGCTTTAAACTGACACAGATCAAAACTGCCGGGGAACACGCTCACAGGGAGATTATTCCACAATCTTACCGTGCGACCAAAAAACGAATTATCTCGGTAATGCGTGGTTCTATTGGGCACCGATGCAATGGTAAAGGGATGGGCTTGGAAAGCTGCCCGAGTAGACCTAGGAAATACACGAACTGGTGGCGTCAGGCCATGTACCTCTCTTGAACATTTCCCATGGTAGAACCTATACAAAAGGCTTAGGCAACCAACATTACGCCGATGCCCAAGAGAACTCAGGGGAGATAAAATGTTTTCGTATCCTATCATATATATCGCACGTCTTTGAATTCGGTCCAGAAGCTCCAAATAAGATCTCGAAGCTCCTGCCCAAATGTGCGAATTGTACTCCATTTTAGGCCTTATATAGGAGGTATAGATCATTCGAAGATCAGATGGGGTGAAGTATCGCTTGCACCGTTTTAAGAAACCTAGGCACTTGGCCGCTTCTTTCGACACATGGAAAATGTGATCATTCCAACGAAGGTCTGATTGTATCGACATGCCCAGAACGTCAAGAGCATCTGACTCCAAAAGATCCACACCATTCATATTCAAGGGAGCTAAGGGACAGTTCATCCGCTTGTGGGTTAACAGGCAACACTGGGTCTTGTTTGCATTAAACTCTACTCTATTAGCAAGACCCCACTCGGAGATTTTTTTCAAGTCATTAAGAAGAGTGTCATTCATATTTTGCCTCTTACTCTCAATCTCCAAAGAACTCGGGCGTTTTTTGAAAAAATATGAATGACAAATGCTGCTGTCGTCCGCAAACGAATGAATTGGGTTATGAGTCAACGACAGAAGGTCGTTGATAAAAACCAGAAACAAAGTTGGCGATAGAACTGAACCCTGCGGTACTCCTGCGTTGATGGCGTGCTCACTGGAGGAAATGCCGTCAATTACGACACGTATGGTTCTATCCTTAAGAAAGCACGTGATCCACCGAGCAAAGTTACCACCGACACCGTATGCAACTAGTTTGGAGACGAGTGCTTTATGCCACACTCGGTCACACGCCTTTGAAATATCCAGAGCAACAACCCTGCTCTCACCGAACAGGTGAACGCATTGGTTCCATTTTTCTGTAAGGAACGCCATAAGGTCACCAGTAGACCGAGCCCTACGAAAACCATATTGACGGTCACTTAGCAATTCGTTGTGCTCCAGATAGTTCATTAGGTGGAAGTTTATTACGCTCTCCATAACTTTGGAAAGCGTAGAGCATATCGCAATGGGTCGGTAGTTTGCAGGATTCGTGGCATCGCCCTTTTTAGGTATCGGCTGGACATTAGCGACCTTCCAACAAGATGGAAATACTCCTGTCCTGTATGAGATGTTGAAAAGGTTGCGCAAAGGCCGAGCCAGTGTAGAAGCACACGTTTTAAGCACAATTGGTGGTATGCCATCAGGACCAGAGGCTTTGTTTATGTTAAGATTTGCAAGGACTCTTTTGACTGCTCTCGTTCGAAAATATATCTCCTTCATTGAAGAAGAACTAGTCCCAACAAAGGGCAGTGGCTGACTGCTATCCGAGATTGTGGAATTGAGTGCAAACAATCCAGCCAACAGGTTCGCTTTATCAACCGAGTCAGTGAAGATTTGGTCATCTTTTAAAAGAGTCGGAATCGACGGAGACGTTTGATTTTTAACTCTTTTAACAAATGACCAAAAGTTTTTGCTCCCTTTAGGGCAGAGAAGAACCTGTTCTCTAATGCGAGTTTCGTGAAGAAACTTTTCGCGTTTTAAAATTGCGTTACTGCGATTCCTAGCCTCGATGCGAAGTCTATTAGTATCAGCATTCTTATCAGATCGCCAATTCTGATAGGCTTCCTCTTTGGACCTGACTGCAATCCTGCAAGTCTCATTAAACCATGAGTGGTCTTTTGGTTTAATGCTTTTCTTCTTATTGGGGATAAAAAACCGCATACCCAATAAGATAATTTCTTGTACCATGACAGCCGCGGCATTCACATTTCTATCAGCGAAACATAATTTCCAATTGAAGTTGCGATAAAAATTATTTAACGCATTCCAATTTGCTCTTTCATAAAACCATGCAGTCCTTTTCGGGGCTTTAGGCGTAAAGGTGCGAAGGTCAGAATATGAAAAAACAGCGGAGATGGTATAATGGTCCGAATTACCAAGAGGTGCATTGACACTCACATCATATTTTTCATGATGAGAAGTCAGAAAAAGGTCTAAGATATTATGGCTTTGCAAATCATTTCGTGGGAAAAATGTTGGTTCCTTCACTAGTTGAATCAATTGGTTTGATTCAGCAAAAAGCTCAACATATTGTCCTTCAGGTGTGGTGTGGCTCGAGTGACATAACCAAGCCGAGTTGTGGACATTGAAATCGCCGGCAACAACGATTTCGCTGTCAGGAAACAACCCCAAAATGTGCGTAATCGAATCAGAGAGAGAGTCCAATTTATTAAAAGTGGCTTCTCTTCCTAAATTCGGACTTCTATACACGAAACAAAAATGTAGCAAGTGCGAACGAACCCTGAACCTCACCCACATGGAGCTGAATTCCGGATCGGTGACGCTCAGACCCCGCTCGAACTGGTATGCCACATCTGTTCTTATAAAAAGAGCGATGCCCCTATGCGAAGAAAACAATGGCAGTAAGTGATACCCAGGAATATGAAAATCCAGTGGATCTGAGTCCTCTGTCACCTGGGTCTCACTTAGTGCCATTATTTGAGGCCTATAAAGAGCACAATATGCATAGACCGAGAAGAAATTCGCTCTCAGTCCACGGATATTGCAAAAGTCTATGCGAAAATGTCCCGACATTTATTCACAATGCAAGTCTCAAGCAAATAAGGGTAATAAGGTAATTAGTTACTTCCACAAAAAAGATTAAACACAGCGGACATAGGCAAAAATGTACTGAGGCAAGTGTTATGCCTTTGCTCCAGCACAAATCAACCCACTGTGCAACCCCCCTCGCAGACGTAACTAATTGGAGAGGATGGTGGAGTTGACGGACACGATAAAACGATTACTTACGCGGCGAGGAGCATATAAAAGCCCCTCGCTTGGTTAGCAAAAAAATCGAAGCCCGAAATCGAAGCGATGTTGATGTTGCTGCTGGCAGCTCACGGCAAAACTAGTTTCAGCTGCATTTGTTGTTGATGTTAATTTGTTAATTTGAGTTTGTCTTACTTCATTTAATTTATTTAATTTCATTTATTTAATTATTTATTACAAGCTTTTATTTCAATTAGTACTATTACACCGAATTTGTCCCACAGTGTTATTGTTTGCTTGTTTGATATTTATTTTTTTTTTGTTATTGATGCTGTTGATTATTGCAGCTGCTTATTTTTTTTTTTTTTTTTTTTTCCCTAAGTACTATACACTGGACGAACACTCATTTAACGACGGACGTTTTGTTAAATAACGGAACGAAACGAAGACACTGGATTTTTTTATATGCTTATTATTATTTTTATATATTATTATTTAGCACGATGCGGTTAAAAACACAATTAGAAGTGTTTAATTAAAATTCCATTTATCTTTAACACTTGACATAAAACTTGGACACCCACGACGGAAATAAATACAACGACGGAACATAAACAAACGATTTTAAAAATGTACCAAGGGGACGGCACGTCTATACCCCTTGACTGCACGATGTCAACTCCAACTTAAAGGTGGCAAGAGTGAAATCACTCCGTAAAGCCTATGCAGGCACGCAAACAGCGGTCATAAGCCTTCCAGCACTGCAGGCGAGGAAGCTGATAGAGACTGGCAAGCTCAGAGTTGGCTGGGTCATTTGCAGAGTCCGCGAAAAAGTTACGCCAACCAGATGTTTTTAGTGTCTCGACTTTGGTCACACGGCGAAAACTTGCAACAGCACAGACCGAAGTAAGTGCTGTATGAAATGCGGCAAAGAGGGCCACAAAGCAAAAGAGTGTTCTGCAGAAGCAAGCTGTTTCTTGTGCTTAGAAAGGAAATGCTCGGAAACAAATCACCGTGCCGGAAGCTGGAAATGTTCGTCCTTTTCAGGAGCTAGCAAACCTAGGAAATGATGAGGTTCTTACAGTTGAATCTCAGCAACTGTCGCGCAGCGCAAGATCTTTTAGCGCAAACCGTTCGAGATCTAAGCACTGATGTAGCTATCTTGAGTGAGCCTTATAACGCGAAAGCACCAGGAGTCTGGGCATCAGACATTTCTGGAAGAGCCGCGATATGGTCCTGCGGAAGACATCCTTCCCTAATGAGGCAGCATACACGTGCAAACGGTTTTGTTCGTGTAGAAGTTATGGGCACACATATTGTAAGCTGCTACCTTGCACCAAGTCTATCCATAGAAGAGTTTGCTGTTACTGTCGACGCAATAGTTGACGATGTTAGAGGAATCAGTCCAGTTGTTATTGCTGGTGACTTCAACGCGTGGGGATTTATTGTGTTATTGAAATAAATCGATGCAAGCCTGTCCAGCCAAAAATGTTAACATTGTGAAAATTTATTTCAATAACACAAAAACCAGTCAAACCAGTATAGAATATAATAGTGCAAAATGTAAACATTGTGCAGAATTTATTATAAAAACCAGTCAAACCAGTTTCAGCCATAGAATCTGACAACAACAACTGCGACTGCACAAATACCGGCAGAAATGTTTTCGAATATCACATTTCGAAAACACTTCCCCAAGAGTCTCATTTACATGCTGGATTTTCAGAGAGTAAAATTGAGTGAGCGAATTGGGTTGGTTCTCTTCCTTTAATATATATACTCTTTGGCAGTGGCCGTTATTCCCATTATCACATACGTGTATATATATATATTAATATTTATTTTAGTACAGGGTGGTTACTTAACATAACATTATCTTTTCTTTTATATTTCATAACAGTTTAGTTCCATTGAATTTATTGTTGAATATATAATAATTATATTAATTAATTAATTAATATATAAAACATTAATTCCATTTTCCAGCAATCAGTGAGTAGTAATTTAATTTTATACCAAAGTAGTAGTTTTAATTTATTGGAAATAACAAAGGGTGGTTAGATTCAGAAACAACTTAATTCTACAGTGATAAAGTATAACTATATAGCGAATAATAAAATAAACAGATTTTAATTCCAATTTTTATACGTAAACATAAATTATAAAAGTGAAGTTCAGTTATATCTTTTTTTTTAGTTTTAAAACAATAAATTGGTAATACAAAAAAATTATTCTTAAATTCTCGCTGGCTGCGTTGTGACGTGGAAAAGCTGTACACGGTTTTGCCCGTCACAGTACATATTTTTCACTTTGTGATCTTGCTTGTCATTTTTTAATTGGTAAATAATTTGTAGGAGAAATGCAAAATCCTTTCAGAAAACATACTTCTGGCGTATAGAATTGAAAGACCTAATTTGAGTGCATCTATATTTGATTGACGTGTCTTTGGCAAATCTTTAAATTCTTTATTTGTGACACCGCAGATAGAACACCTCATAGTGGAGTTTGTATGAGTCGCTACATTGTAATACTTTTCATAAATCATTGTTGAGAAGTGTGTATGCATCATTTTTAAATCTCCAAACAAGGAGGCTTCGTGTCCTTTTATTTGGGTTTTAATGTAATGGATCTCTTCGTTTGTTGTATAAACATTTTCATGTCTACACAAAGAGTTTAGATTTAGATCAACCGAAACAGTTCACATGGCAAAACTGAACTCTGTACTGGACACTACAACTAAACTCTCTGTTGTACACAGCATAACTTTTTTGTTAAAAATATAATTCGATTTATTATATCAATTGAACACTTTTTATTTAAGAAATCAGCCAAAGTGGGTTTGACGATAAATGAAGGTTAAACAAAGTATATGCTGTCTACAAACAAGGAAGCGTGGCGTCTAGACTCCCATGTTCCGCCAGCTTTAACTTTGAAGTAGTCTAGGAGTTTGTATACCTTGTCACTGCCATTAGTAACAACAACGAAGTTAGCCTGGAGATAAAACGAAGAACAATAATTGCTAATAGGTGATACTACGGGCTCAGTAAGCAACTAAGTTCCAGAGCCCACTTTCGATCGACAGAACTAACACTCTACAAGACGCTCGTACTACCTGTGCTTCTGTATGGAGCTGAGGCATGGGTAGTTTCGCAAACTGACTCAGTTCCTCTGGGGGTGTTTGAGAGAAAAGTTCTTCGTAAAATCTTCGGTCCTGTTCGAGTCGGCGATGACTATCACATCCGAATGAACCACGATCTGTATGAGTTCTACGAAGACATTGACGTAGTTCGGCGTATAACTGTGCAGCGACTACGCTGACTGGATCATATCCATCGTATGGACGACAAAGCTCTAGCGAAAAAGGTGCTCGAGGCAAGGGTCATTGGTCAACGACGACGAGGGAGACCATGCCTCCGATGGATGGACCAGGCTGAGGAAGTCCTAACCGTGCTTGGTGTATCATATTGGAGAAGGCGCGCTCAAAGCGGCGGCGCCTGGCGAGAGCTGATGAGGTCTGCCGAAACCCGAACGCGGGTTGTTATGGCCACATAAGTAGGTAAGTAATAACACTTTTTATTGTGTGAAACTTATTATCTTAATAGATATTTAAGTTTATGACTAGGTAGCTTAAAACCTACATCAGTTAGAACAATATCGTAGTTGTTTAAGTAAAATGACAATCCACAGAGAAACCCCAAAAATCCGCAGCCAATTTCATCCAACTTATCAAAAAGATTTATACTTTTATTGACAAAACTTTGATTTGAAAATTTTGATGAGAAAAAATAAGCCATATAAAAAAGATTAAGATATTGAATGTTAATTTAAGAAAAATAACATATTAGGGATATTTTCCTAAACATGTTTTTTAAAGAAATAGTTCCTTAAAATATCAAAAATATGTTAATCAATATTTGTTTGGAACATCCATACTCAAAAGAGTAAAAAAAAGTCGTTATACATAATTGAAACGATTTTTCTGACACCTACTTTCTTTGTATTAAGTTATTCTCTTAACTCCTAAATCAACGGTACTTTCTAAGCAATTTTAGAACGAAATTTGAAAAGCAAAAAAAAAAAAAAAATACGCTCTATCTTATTCGATGTTTTATTACCTATATTTATCTGTTATTACATTTCATATATATGATCAATTTCAGAAAATGACTTTTGGCCAGCTTTTGGCATCAAATAACCTTTAGTACGCCACGCAAATGTTTGAGAGCTACCCAAACTAAATGCTGCGTGACCTTCAACAATCATTCTCTTTGTCTTATCCAACTTCACTACCAAACGCATAGTCAAAATTGGAAATTCGAATAGAGTTGCGTTAGTGCGTTGCATATTTGGGTAGGCTTTATACAAAGTGTAAGTTCATGAATCAATGTTGACAGTTAACACACGTTAGCGCACCAATTTAGGTTGGGCTGTTACATTAATATTTTTGAAATTTCTGAAGGTTCCGATGACATCACTTTGTGTTAAAGGTATGCTGAGTTTTCATTCGATTTTGTCAAGTTTTGAACTTAAAGTGTATATTATAAAAATGAAAACTTATTAACAAAATATCAAGTTAGTTCTTTAATTTTTGTGAGATTTGAAGAGATTTTCGTGTTTTCAAAAATAATTTTATATGGCAGTTTAAAATGATTTTTATCCCATCTGGTTCACTTTCGAACTCGATTTTTGTTTCTTAGAAAGAAGCTCGATAGAAGATGTTAAATTTTTTTTAACTTACTATGGATTTCGAAAAACATGGATATACAACAAGTGGGCATTAAAGCTACAAAGTAATCGATTTTTGGACAATTGTTTAGTTTGCTCCTGGGTTCCGGTTTGAAAATCAACAGAAACTTATAAAAAACATTTCGATTCCGAAATTGAATTAATATCTTACCTGTACTTACCATAGAAAATTGTTTCCCTACGCTTAGTGTAGTTAGTACCAAGTAAAAAAAATGCACAAGTGATTGGAGTCGGTGATTCCAATTTATTTCTTGGAATTTTTGTTCTAACAGTCATACTGTACAAGCCACTTGGATTTTGGTCCATCTGTGTAAACACTGACTCCATTTTTTGCGTATTAAATCTACGATTGAAATATTTTTATAATGTAGTTGGATAATTTATATAATATCGTTGTTTACGTACAAAACTGATAAAACTGGTTGCGGAAAAACGTTCTGAACGGTGCACATAACATCAACATTGCTTTGCTCACCATCAATTCTGGTTTCTAATCCAAAATCGGATTCAGGAACTGAAAATATAAAACAGAGCACATATTAAATATTGAAAAAGTGGAGGTTTTCCAATTTAAACTGAATGTTGTTTCCGAAATTAATAGTTAAAGTCAAACTATACTGTTCTTATTGGGATTTATATAACTCAGTTTAACAAAAAAAAAAAAAAAACCGGAGGGTGCTCGTCAGTGTGCCAAATTGCTCTGCTCAGCTTTAGGCCCAACCAAAATAGACGAGTTGCTCCGTAACGAGTAGAGACGAAAATGTTCGCTTTAATTCAATTAATCTTGTTGCCCAAAATTTAACAAACGTAATTTAACGAAGCTAAATGTAGCCCTTTCTGCACTGTAGCTTAACTTCCATTAAAAATGCAAGAAGTAAGTGAGATTTAAAGCATGAGATAAAAATAACAACAAAACAAGAATAGAATAGAAACAAAAGCCGAAGTTATTTTTAAGATTATTTGAGGGGGAGGTAAGGTTTGACAACATTTTTTTCCATATTTTTTATTTTTGTTTCTGAAAGTACAACATCTAAAGAATATTGTGTTAAATTTTTAGGTCATTCGGAGCAAAACTAACGAAGGTACAGTACGTTGAATGACCGTACCTCTAACTTAGTTTTGCGCGCCTTCTAGCTACCTGTGCTGAGCGGCGAGTGGCAAGCGGCAACTGTTTCGGTCTCTATTGTATTACTTTTATCCCCTCTTTTCGTCTTAATATCTTCAGGTAAATAAAATGTGTAACGTACATTGTATCCTTCGATGTAAAATATGTATTTCAGTCTAAAATTTAACGCTCAGGAGTGCAGATATGTGCGTCATTTCAGTTTTGCTCCGATTTCGTTAACTCATGCTCCGTCTTGTTTTTGCTTAGTTTTCTTAGTGATTTTGTATTTATCATCGAAAAAATGCCGAAACCAACCGGCAGAAAAGGACGTGCACAGGGTGGCCCAAGAGTAAGCCGACCAAGAAAAAGAGTAATGGCGCAGGATCGAAAAACGAAAGTAAAACGTCTAGTGCATCAGCGAAAAAAATCAAATTGAATCCTTCGCTTGAAGTTGAGATCTTAGTGAAGATCTTAAAAAACATTATCGAACTATAGACTTTCTTCTAGTTTTTCTACTGTAGCAACTTTAGTGAAGTGTGAAACGTGTGATAGCTCAGTAGCAACTAAAAAAAAAGAAGGTCTTGGCTTCAAAATAAAAGTTACGTGTGAAAAGTGCAAAATTTCAAACTATGTTCCGTCGAATGAAAGAACTGACGTTAATGCCTACGAAATACATAATAGATTTGCATTCGTAATGCGAGTTTTAGGCCTAGGACATGCCGGGTGTGTGAAATTTTGTAGATTGATGAACATGGCACTTAATTTTATTTCAAAACCGTGCTACAATTCTTTCATTAAAAAGTGAACACCAGCGTAAAAACTGTTGCAAATAAATATTTTGCTTCTGCCATCAAAGAAGAAAAAGAAGAGACTTGTAAACAAAATAATCGCGAAGACACAGACAAAATTACAATATGCGGTGACGGCACGTGCAAAAAAAGAGGAATTAATTCGCTCTTTGCTGTATCGTCATTAATCGGCTATTGGACCAGCAAAGTTGTTGATATTTTTGTCTGTAGTTAGTACTCTAACTTATGTGAAACCTGGAGCAAAAAACTAGGACCTTCAGAATACGAAGAGTGGCACTAGGAGCACGCGAACAAAGGACAATGTGAATCAAATCGTAGTGGGCCATCCGGTAATATGGAAGTGAGCGCTATCGTGAAAATGTTTCAACGCTCGTTAGAGTTTTTAAAAGTTAAATACCGTAATTATATTGGTGATAGCGATTTCAAAACCTACACCGGAGTAGTCAATGCGAAACTTGCGGTGATACCTTCATAATAAACAAGAAAGAGTGTATTGGACACGTCCAAAAAAGGATGGGTAAACGTCTGCGTGACTTAGTGAAATCGCACGTGGTCGATGCAAAAACGAAATCTGGTAAAAAAGTGAAGAGGAAAACTCTTTTCGGTAAAGGCAAACTAACTGGCAACATGATCGACAAATTAACAGTGTATTATGGCCTAGCAATTCGAAGAAATCACGATTGTGTGGACAAAATGAGGAACGCTTGTGACATGGTTTTCTCAAAGGCTGAGGTAAAACTCAGCCGCCCCAGGATCCTGTGAAAGATCCACTAACTTTCACAAATTATTTTGAAATAAAAACACGCAGGTTTTTCAATAATTCAAATACTCCTTTTATTGAACTTATTATTAGTATCTTAAATTAGCAGCCTCAGATAGGATTTGGAGTGGGTATAGTCGCAGTCTTTCGGGTTTGGTAACCAGTCTGGAAATAGGTTGTATGGTCGGTTTTGGTAATCGGTAAATGGTGCGGTAATCGGGTAGTAATTGCTTCAGTAAACGGGTCGGTAAGCGGTTGGTAATCGCTTTGGTAATCGGTAGGTATTTCGGGAATCAGATGGTAATCGCTTTAGTAACCGATTATCGGTTGGTAATCGCTTCATCAATCAGTAATTGTCTTGGTAATCAGTTGGTATGCACTTCGGTAATGTGTAATTGCCTCGGTAATCGGTTGGTAAGCACTGCAATGGTCGGTGGTTACTTTGGTTATCGCTTTTGTAACTGGTAATTGCTTCAGTAAGCAGTAATTGCCTTGGTAATCGGTTGGTAAGCACTTCGGTTATCAGTAGTTATCACGGCAATCGGTAGGTAAGCACTAAGGTAGTTACTTCGGTAACCGCTTTAGTAGCTGGTAATCGCTTCAGTAAGCAGTAATTGCCTTGGTTATCGGTTGGTAAGCACTTCGGTAATCAGTAGTTGCCTCGATAATCGGTTGGTAAGCACTGCGGTAGTCGGTTGGTAAGCACTTCGGTAATTAGTGATTGCCTCGGTAATCGGTTGGTAAGAACTTCGGTAATCAGTAGCTACCTCAGGATTTGGTTGGTGAAAGGAACGCTCTATAAAATCTTGTAATTAAAATAAATTAGCCGTAGCAGAAAGCGTTGCAGTCGGTATGCCGTGGCAGAGCAAATGGATTAGGTGAAGGCCTGCGTTGCAGCGTTTGCCGGCGTCGCAGCCCCGAAGAAGACGTTATGGTCGGTCGAGGCAGTGACGCGGTAAAAAAAAAGAAAAAGAAGAGAACACGGGACGCGGTAGCGAGTGCCTGAATCGCTGCCCCGAGGAAGACCTAGCGGTCGGTCGAGGCAGTGACGCGGTCAGAAAGTACAAACAAAAGGAGAAGAAAATACGTGACGCGATAGCGAGTGCCTGCGTCGCTGCCCCGAAAAAGACCTAGGTCGGTCGAGGCAGTGACGTGGGAAATAGGTAGAAGAAAATAAAACAAATCAACGCAAGAAAACTATTATACCCTACTAAATATAAATAAACAAAAAACCGTCTAGCCCTGCCCTGAGGAAGGCCTCGCTGTCAATCATAACAGCGGTGCGGTGAACAGTTTATCGTTGCCTCGAAGAACACTTTGCGGTCGGTCGAGGCAACGGCTACTTCTCTGCTTCGAGAAAAACTTGCGGTCGATCGAAGCAGAGATCGAAGAGATGGAAAATAGGGGTTTTCTGATCCGGTGAGTGTTTTGGACTTATCTTTTTGTGCTATCTTCAAAACCAGAGGGCGCATTAGTACAAATCTTAGGAAATCGTGAAAAACTCCAAAACTGCTCATCCAATTTGGATGAAAATTTGTAAATAGCGATTTTCGACTATGGCAATGGTTCTGGTGCTATCTTTTTTGCTCTTTCTGGAAACTAGAGGGCGGTGTTGTCCAATTTGTAAGTGTGTATGGTATTAAACTGTTCCTTAACGGCTGCACTGATTTTGACGAAATTTTTTGTGTGTGTTTGAGTGGATCGCTGGATGGTACAGATTCACAATTGGACCCGGTAGGTGGCGCAGCGATCGTGTTTAAGGCATTTTACTTTTATAGTTTATCTCCGAAAACGTTCATCCGATTTGCATAAAAATTCGTGTATAGAGGTTTTCGGATACGGTGAGTTTTTATGACTTATCTACTCTGTTCTATCTTGAACACCAGAGGGCGCTGTGTATAAATATTTTAAAAAACTTCTAAGCTGTTTATCCGATTTTCATGAAAATTGGCATACACGGGTTTTCTAATATGGTGACTGTTTTGGACTCTTCTTTTTTGTACTATATCGAACACCAGAGGGCACTGTAGTACAAATCTCTTAAGAAATCGTGAAAAAGTAGAAAGTCGCTCATCCGATTTGGATGAAAAATATTATTAAATTGGGCACAGTAGGTGGCGCTCCGATCGGGTTCGACGAATTTTGTTATTATAGTTTGTCTCCGAAACCATTCATCCGATTTACATGAAAATTTGTATTTAGGGGTTTCGGGTACGGTAATTTTTATGACTCATCTATTTTTTTTCTATATTGAACATCAGAGGGTACTGCAGTACAAATGTTTTAAACTCTCCTAGCTGTACATCCGATTTGCGTGAACATTTGCACATAGGAGTTTTCGGATACGGTGGGTATCTTGGACGTTTTTTTATGCGCTATCTTAAACACCAGATGGTGCTGTAGTACAAATCACTTAAGAAATCGTGAAACACTCAAAAACCGCTCATCCGATTTAGATAAAAATTTGTATATCGGATATGCAGGATTTGATTAACGAGTATGGAAAGGGCTTTGGCGTTATTTTTGTGTTCTATCTCGAAAACCAGAGGGCACTGTTGTACAAATACCGCAAAAAACTCAAAACAACTCATCCGATAAGTAGGATTTCTATAAGTGGTTTTCGGGTGCGGGGAGTATTTTGGCGCTATGTATTTTTCTATATCTTGAACCCCAGAGGGTGCTGTACTGCAAAATACAGTAAATCGTAGCAAAGCGCACAGGGTGATAAATATCTTCTTTTGTTCTTTATGTGTTTTTATATTCCACTATCTTTTTTCGCAAATCAAGACAGCTGATGCCGAATTCTGTGGTATTTGAGTACGCTTTAACACATGCGCAAGTCAGTCGCGTCGTAAGTTGGCGTTGTTTTGACATTTCAATTTATATTTTCAATGCGTATTTAATTTTTGTCCAGTTTCCTCGTGAATTGCCAAAAATTCGTTTTTGCTTTGATATTTTTCAAAAATGCGCAATCTATCGAATACAATATAAAACTTGAAAATATATTTTTGCAAGCGATCGGCGGCACGCACACACAAATAACGATTTCCCTAACTTTTTCTCATAATTTTCAGATGTCGAAGCTACATTTTGCTCATTTCGCCAAAGTTACCGTTTTGAAAGATGCAAACAAAATTCCTTCTACAGTTTGTGAAAAGTTTTTTCAAATCGACGAATGAAATCGAAAATTATTTATATGAACTCCCGAGTTAAGCCGGGTATTCAGCTAGTTATTAATATAATTCTATGATATGATTTATTCTTTGAATATTCCAGTAATATTACATTATTAATAATAATATTACTTTATCAAACAGTTATAATATAATTCTAATATAATTTACATAATTCTATAATATAATTAATATAATTCTATGATATGATTTATAAGTAATAACAGTAATATAACATTATTAATAATAATATTATTTTATCAAGTAGACATAATGTGTGTAATTCGTATTAAATATAAATATTGTTAAATGTTAGTTTGTAACGCCATATTACACGCTATATGGGCGACTTTTTATCATTATTCTTAGACTGATCAAAATTCCCAGCATGAAAAATGCGATATATCGTATTGCGAGTGAAAGAAGGCTGAAGCTGCAAAACATTACGATCCTTCAAGCACAGTTTCTCTCCACTTCCAGCTGATGTTTTAGATGCAATAAAGACAATATATGAAGATTTAAGCAAAGACACGATGTTGGAACGTTGTCCGGGTGGTTTCACGCAGAACAACAACGAAAGCTTCAACCACTTCATATGGAAAATTAGTCCCAAATCAGTGACTGATACCTCAACTGTCGTTGAAATTGCAGCATATGTAGCAGCATCACTTTTTAACGAAGGCTCTACTGCTTTTCTGACCTTCATGCAAGATTTGCGCATGAATGGGCGCGCGCGACAGACTCTTTGCGGATTAGCAGAGCGGACGAGCAAGCTGCTCGCGAGATCAAAGAAGGCAGAGTTTTACGTAGACAGGAGAAAAAAAAGCCTTAGATAACGTGGATTATAGTGATGTATTGTATGGACCCGGAATCGATGATGACATGTACGTATTTTATAAGAAAATCCATTTTTTTCATTTTTTCAGTCTACAAAACTTTAAATCGATTTTCCCAAACACGTAATTTTGAAAGTCGATGACCAGCCTACAGAAAAACCGATCGTTTTGAAGTTTTGTACACATATTCTTCATATAAATAGCTCTCTAGTTACGTCGAGTTTTTTTTTTAATTTTTCAATTACTAACAGTTTCACAATAACAAATAATTCGATTTTAGTCAGAAATCGTCTTTTTGCTTTAAAATGGTGCCAAAAATTTCAAAATTTAAAAATTAAAAAAAAACTCGACGAGACTAGAGAGATAAAGTAAGAAACTAAAGAAAGCATATTGATTTTTTGTTTTCAGATAATTCTTCATTTTTTTAAATTTGTTTCAGCTAAATCGGACTAGTTGTTCTCGAGTTATGTCAAACAAAAGAGCCTAAAACGTGACAAATTCCCCTATACGATACTTAATAACTTGAAATCGATATTAAATTATTATGGCATGTAACTTGACAAAACGAACGATATAGAACTTCTTCTTTTTGAGGCTAATTTCACGTGCAGTTCTCAGAATTGAGTCCCAAATCAATGAGCTGAAAAATGTTGTACTGTGTAATTGACTTAGCATCTAACAAACTGGAGAAAATTGCAGCTTTTTTCTGAAATACATTGGAAATAAATATACATATATCGCCCATTTCACATTGAAGTGTAATATCAGTTGGACTGACCATCCCTGATTTGTCTCAAATTTTGTTCTTAGGTTGGTTTATTGTTTAGAAAATCAAATCCAGAGTTTGAGACTTAAAGAATTTTTTAATAGGGTCTATTTTGAGACAAAGTAGAACAGCCAATTAAAATTCGATTTTCGTAAATAAAGTATTATTAGAAAGGCTATTTCCTCTATTATAAGTCCAGTTCTCGATCATTTGTGGTCAAACATTTTCATAACACACACAACACAATTGATCATAAGAAGCTCGGTCAAAGTCCTTTCAAGGGCTGAAATGTCCATTTCGTTTTTTTTTTAAATAAATTAAATTCAATCTTATCTTTAATACGTGTAAGTAAATATTTCGGAAAAATATGAATTTCTTGTCTTTTTTACTTGTTTATTATAAAAGGGATTGTCCAGAAAAAGTCAACACGAGATGAACAATTAAAAATTATTAAAAACTTATAAATTTATATATAATCTTTGAGAAGCATTTAAATTTTATTTATCTAAAGCCTGTATGATATTTCATTAAATTGTTCATTGAAAATAACTAGAGCAGTTCAAATAGTACGAATGCATATATTCAATTGGTGTGAGTGAGTACGCATATAGTACGAATTGGAGAAAAAAATGTGGGACGGACTGTATTTTCATTGCATTGTTTTTGCCGTTTCTTTCAATTCGTCCGTCGTTAAGTTTCGATCAAATATTTACTGTGAATTATTTTGCTGTTAATAATTAATTTGACATTTTTAGCAGGTAGCGAAAATAATTGTTATTCTATATTTCACAGCAGAAAAAGTTGGGTAATTTTATCTCATTAAAATATACATTATAAATAACTTTTATTTTTAAGGCAAATTTTTTTTTGTTTGCCGATAACTTTTATTTTTAAGGAATACATTTCTTGGTTGACTAATAACAGTTATTTTCTGAAATTAAATAGGTTATTAGCGTCGAAAATCATGAAAAAGTTGACATTTTGTTTTGGGATAAACTCACACAATATGGGGGGTGCTGGCAGATTAGAAGATCACTGGTTTTGGATTTTGAAAAATTTATTGACACTAGGGTGTACCCTGAAAGTGTTTTTGTTTACTACATTTTGCACATGGCAGCATTAGACTAGGGTGAGACTAGGATGAACCCTGAAAATCGTTTTTTGTTTCATACATTTTGTACATACGGTGGCAGAATAAGACAGTCGCTGATTTTGAATTTGATGTTAACATTTCAGAAGCTTTTTGACGCTAGGTGGACCACGAAAATGTTTTGTTTTTTAAACATTTTGTACATGCGCTGGCAGAACTATAGGGTCGATGATTTAGAACCCGATGTTAGAATTTTAAAAATTGCATGTGACACTAGGGTGGACCTGGAAATGTGTTTTCGTTTTACATCAAATTTAACAACAAATTCAAAACTACCGACTTTCTTATAATTATTTTGCCACCGCATGTAGGGTGTAAAACGGGTGTAAAACATAAAAACATTTTCAACCCTGAAAACACCCTAGTGTACTATAAAATTTATGAAATTCCAACATCAAATTCAAAATCAGAGACTCTCTAATCATGCCAGCGCATGTACAAAGTGAGTTAAACAAAAAACATTTTCAGGGTGCACCCTGGTGTCACAAAAAATTTTTAAAATTCCAAAATCAGATTCTAAATCAGCGACCCTCTAATTCTGCCAGATCATGTACAAAATGTTTAAAAAACAAAACATTTTCGGGGTCCACCCTAGTCTCAAAAAGTTTTTGAAATTTGAACATTAAATTCAAAATCAGCGACTCTCTATTTCTACCACCTCATGTTATAAGTGTGTAAAACAAAATAATATTTTCAGGGTCCACCCTAGTGTCGCAAAAAATTTATAAATTTCTAACATCAAATTCGATATTAGCGACTGCCTAATACTGCCATTTGCAAAATGTAGTAAGCAAAAACATTTTCAGGGTACACCCTAGTATGAAAAAATGTTCAAATTCTAAATCAGCGATCCTCTAATTCTGCCAGCGCACGAATCCAAAACAAAATGTCAACTTTTTTTAATAACCAATAATATTTAATTTATTTATTTTATTTAAAAATTTATTCCTCAAAAATAAAAGTTATGCGGCAACCAAAAAAAAAATATTTCTTATAAATAACAGTTATTTATAACTAAAATGCATTTTAACCGATTTTAATCATTACTTTTAACCAATTCCAAAAAAGTTGTATAACAGTTATGTCCCTGATTTTTAGAGTAAACAAACCTATTTAAGAAAATTGGATGCTGAATTGGAAGTGATGTGTGTAGCTAAAATTAATTTATTGAATGCAGCTGCTCTTAAGAACACCAGAAATAAAGAAAGTAACAATGTTTATCCTTTTCTTGCAAAATATGTCTGTCCTGCGCACGCGCCACTTGTTTTCAGATTTTAAAATTGGACAAAAAAATTAAGAATTATACGGGCTTAAGAAACATTGAAAAAAATTAACATTTAATATTTTCATACTTCAATTTCTCAAATAAACACCTACAAGTTAATTGAAAACCTTTGAAACTTGCAAATTCTAATTGGGGAGTTGAAATAAATCTATGCAAGCAAAGCCAGCGAAGACATGTAAGCCTTGTGCTGAAATTGCTGAAAAAATTTAATTTATTCCAATTATAATAATAACAATAAATTGGATTAATTAAAACATTTTCTTTTTGACCTAAAAAAATGTATACACATAGAAATATTTTCATAGAAATACCTGAAACTTACAAATATCTAATTGGCAAATTAAAAGAAATCCATAAAATCCAGCTGGATGCAAGTCCAGCCAAAAAATGTAAACATAGTGCACAAAAACATTTCGATATAAAAAAAACCATTCAAACCACTTTTGTAGTTTCTGCAAAGAGCGTGAAAAGAAACATGACCAGTGCACGGACTTGAAAAAATGTAAGTGGTAAATTGGACTCAAAAAGTGTGGTAGATTGGAATAAAATGTGGCAGAATTGATATTTCATATAAGAACTATATATATATTTTATTAAAAAAATATACATAACACAGTGTACAATAACGAACATAGTATATATTCAATATTTTTTTTAGGCAAAAATAGATTAAAAACGAAAAATTTTTCAGTCAATTAAACAAAACACAAAACAATATGGAACAAACTTAGTTTAGGGACAGTAGCCTAATTTTATTTTAAATATGTGTTTTTACCTGCTTTTATCTCCCAAGAACCGTCCATTAAAAAATGTCGTTTACTTATGGGTTTCGAGATAAAATTCATAAGATTTAAAAAGGTAAAAGTACGTATTTCGAAACTAATAAAATAGACAAAAAACCCAAGTAAGGTGACGTCTTGCCTTTTACAAAATATGCCAATAAAACTCATAAAAACAAAAAAAAATAAAAAATAGATACATGGACTATGGTCCGCAAAACTCTAAAATTTTATTAAAAATTTTATAGATGGGTTTTCGAAATAAGAATTTTGAATTTTTTCTCGTTTTTTTTCGGAGGTAGCCCCATCGGGTAAGAATTTTAGAGTTGCACAAGATGCCATATAAAGATAATTCGATTTTTAACATTAGCTTAAAGCAATATTTTCTAATCTATTTAAAAAAATATGACAAAACTTGAATTTTTTGGCCAAAATTAAAATCTTTAATTGATTCTATCACCTTGCAAGAATAGAAAAAAATTTACTAAAAATATAACAAAAATTTACGTATATACCAAATTTTTGAGAAGCAAATGAGTTATTGATGCAGAATATCTATGGATAAATACCGGAGTTATGAGCAATTGAGTGATGGTATCCAAATTCGATTTTTACTATGGCTTACATTGAAGATAAATAATGAGAACAAGTCTTGTTTAATGATCCCGCTTAAATTTCAGAAAGTTGTTTGGTACAAGTCATGGAGAATTTTAATTGTATCATTCGTACAAGGTAGCATTTTTTTTGGTAGATTATAATGGTATTGAAAAAAAAACCACTATCCCTCCTGTGTCCCCCCCTGTGGCGCAAGCTGCCCCTTGAAACTCGGCGGGTTCATTAAAGTAGACTTAAGCCAAATAATGTCTCTTCTTCTTCGGAAGAAGAATTATGATTTTTATTACAGTAATATATTCCTGTTTTGGTCTCAAGTTTTAAGAGATCACTCGAAATCGTGGCAGTATTTATTTACCCTTTTGAGGCCATTCCTAATGGTAAGCACAGTGAATCCTCTCCATTTTTTAATAACTCTGCCGCCATAGCAATTAGAAATTAAACTTTTGTAATACTCGTTTAATTTGCGCTCAGGCGAGTTTTTGAGTTGCCAAAACAACAATAAAGACATTTAAAATGCTTTATTGGAACCATGAAATGTTTAAAATTAAGTTATCATTTTTGGAGCCAAAAAGGGCTATTTTAAATTCAAAAGGGCTAAAAAAGAGGTAGGGGCTAAAAACAAATTTTTGCGGCAATTGAAAAAAAAAATAGTGCTAAATCTAGCGCCAAAAGCACCAAAATGGCAACACTGCTTCTAAGAAACATGTTCTATAGTAATTTTTTCTGTTCTTTCTGAATACGGCGACAGAATTGTTCTTTCCTGCCACCATTTTTTACCTATGGCAAACATTTTTACTAACACACTCACATTTTCGGACTTCCAGCCTACTTGCAGCGCTACTTGCAAGGAAATTTGCTAGGTAGTGAATTTGTCACTTGCTGCAAATTTGTCGGAATACTGTACAGTACAGTAAATTTGACAGTTTTTAAAGTTTTTTTAAAAAGTATACAAATTACTTTACTTTTTAAAACAAACAAAATCGCTAATATTCATAAAACAAGCTTAATTTATACTTACAAAATTTTTTAAAAAAAAAAACAACCGACTACAAAATCACTACAAAGTAAAAAATAATTTCAAAAATACTTTTCCTTTTAATTTCTTTGTCATATTTGATAATTTACTTAAACATATTATTATACATGAAATCTTATTATCTTAATTTTTTTCTTATTTGTTTTATTATCATAAATATATTGATTTCTTGATGAACACAAAAGCTTTTAAGGTTGGCGCTAATATAATCAGACTTTTAATCAGAAGCACCAACTTCAAAGCATTTGTATTCATCAAGAAATTAATATATTTATGATGATAAAACAAATAAGAAAAAAATTAAGATAATAAGATTTCATATATAATAATATGTTTAAATAAATTATCAAATATGACAAAGAAATTAAAAGGAAAAGTATTTTTGAAATTATTTTTTACTTTGTAGTGATTTTGTAGTCGGTTGTTTTTTTTTTTTAAAAATTTTTATTTCTTCCTTTTTAGAGAATATGATACATTTTCGAAAAAAGTGTATAAACAACATAAATAAAATTGTTCCGAAAAAATTTGTTCTATTAAAATCTGAAAGTTTGTTGGTTATTTTAAATATCTGCCTCTTAAATTTAAATTATATGTCACATGTTTTGAAATTATTATACCCATTCTTGTAACGAGTTTTATTACCCTAGTGTCAATATTATTCGAGATATAGTGTTTTTCAAATATTGCCACGCCCCTTTGTTAAATAAGCGCCCACTTTCTGGAGCGTTATTTCCAATGATTGTGCCTACCCCTGTACTTTATTTCAGTACCCCAGCGTCAATATTAACTGCGATAGTGTTTATCTAGTATTGCCACGCCCATTTATCGAATAACGCCTACTGTATTGACCATTATTTTTAATAATTCTGCCTACCCCTGTACTACAAAAAATTTCACTGCCCTAGTGTCAATATTATTCGAGATACACTGTTCTTCTAATATTACCACGCCCTGTAGTCGAAATCCGCCCACTTCTTCACCGTCATTTTTACTAATAATGCCTACCCCTATAGCAAATTGCAGTACCATAGTATCAATATTATTCGAGATATACTCTTTTTCTAATATTGCCACGCCCATTACTCAAATAACGCCCATTTAGTTGACAGCAATTTGTAAAAATTGTGCCTACCACTACACTAAATTTCAGTACCCTAGTGTCCATATTATTCGAGATACAGTGTTTTTATAATATTGCCACGCCCATTTGTCGAATAACTCTCACTTTATTGGCATTAATTTGTAATAGTAATGCCTACCCTTATACTAAATTGCAGTACTATAGTATCAATACTATTCGAGATATACTCTTTTCTAAATTGCCACGCCCATTTGTCAAATAACGCCCATTTTGTTGACGGAAATTTGTATTAACCTTGTCTACCCCTACACTAAATTTCAGTACCCTAGTGTCCTTATTATTCGAGACACAGTGTTTTTATAATACTGCCACGCCCATTTGCCGAATACGGCCCACTTTATTGACGATAATTTGTAATAATAATGCCTACCCCTACACTAAATTGCTGTACTCTAGCCTCAAAATTATTCAAGATACACTGTTTTTCTAATATTGCCACGCCCATTTGTCGAATTACGCCCATTGTCTTGCCCGTAATTTGTTATAATTGTGCTTACCCCTACACTAAATTGCAGTACCCTAGTGTCAATATTATTCGAGATACAGTAGTATCTAGTATTGCGAGATCTATTATTGCCACGCCCAGTTCTCGAATACCGCCCACTTTTGTACGGGCACCTCCATGCTTATGATATCTATCTGTTCCCCAAAAATTATGGCAATCAGGCATATGGTTTAGGAGTTATCGATGTACATACATTTAAAAAAAAAAAAAAAAAACAGAGAAACCGACGAACTTGAGAACCTCCTCCTTTTTGAAGTCGGTTAAAAACAAAAATATTTTAATTAAGTTAAATAGTTAACTAACAAAAACAATAACAAAAAATTATTAAACGTATTAAAAAAATTTTAATTTTAGAGGGTACATATTAGGTTCCTGATGAATGAACTGAAATGCTCCTTTCCGGCATAGCGCTGGCACGTCCGTCACAAGACCAATAAGTTTTTCTTTAAAAGAAATTGAGTTGCTTAAAAAACTCAACAATGTACTTATTTCGTAGTCGCTATATATATAGTTGGCCACATGTTTAATGATACCCGCTAAGGCAAATCGCATAAATAGGAGGCAATATTAAATGCCAAATTGTGCTGCAATAAAGCTTTTCTTCACATTTAACGTCTACCTTTTAGGCACAATGGTTTTGTTTGATTTAACAGTTTTTTTCATATGGCGCGCGCATTTATTATTTCGTAAATCCCTTTTTTCTCGTCGAAACAACAAATCGTGCATCTATAAAAATCATCTTTAAATGCTTAAAATGTTTCTTTCCAAAAATTTTTGTTTGTGCATTTTAATAAAATTACTGTACAAAACGTCGTCATTACTGTATTCCAAATACTAATTACTGTTTGCCTGTACGGGGCTCAATATTACTGTAAATAATTACAGTCATTACTGTACCTGTAACGTCAGTAGATGCAAGTAAATGTCGGAAAAGGGAATGAAAGTGATGTTTGTGTTGTGCTTTTGTGGATTTTTGTGCATATAAGAAGCAACATTAGTTACATGTTTTCCTCGTTTTCTAACTTCTTCATTTCAAGAGATATTGCAGTTGCAGAGAGAATCTTCGCATTCGACAACATTTTTAAATGAACTTGCACTTGCACATATGGACGCTGAAGCTACTTGCGTCTAATTTCGAACTTTTCCGAAAACAATATATATTCTCTACTTGCAAGTGATTACTTGCACATGTGAACACAGGGTGAAAAGCAAACGATTGAAAACAGTAAAAAAAAATATATGCCATTTGGCATGAAACGGGTTCAATAGTTTGTATAAAGGGTTAAGCACTCCATCAACTTAACAACTTACCGACCAATTTCGACAGAACTATCAGAAATCTTCTTGTGTGTGGCGCAGTCAATTGATTTTTTTGGCAGTTGTCGAGTTGGTTGAAAAAAATTTTAAATATTTTGATTTTTTGTACGCAACTCATCAAGTTGACAACTCGATCAAATTGTGTGTGGAGAAGTCGTCGACTCAAATATCAGTCACAGCTAAAGAAAAATTAATATTGAATGCCAACTCATTATTATCGATTGTATTATGTGTGGTCGAGTACAAACTCAGTTTCCAACTTAGTTATTCGGTAAATTGATAAGTGTATGGGGGGATTTAGAATCGAATTAGCTGAAATTTATTTAGTTGATAACACATCGAAAAAAAAAATTGCATTCCTAGTGGCTAATACGAGAAATAAAGTTAGAACAATAGATCAAGACAGCCCCACCAAGGAAAAGTGATGAAGGTACAATAAGTCTTTCTTATTTACTGTTGATTTTTTTTAACAATTTTTACCGTTTATTTGTAGGCACAGCTTGAGTCAGACAAGTCTGTTTAATACATTTATCGAATGCCTCAATTTTGGCACCATGAAGAATCGCCCAAAAGACAAATCGCAAAAAAAAAATAAAAATTAAAAATCACCTAATAATTTTTCATACAAATTTGGGTGATTTTTCATGTGAAGAATCGCCCAAAAAGAATTAGGCGATTTTGCATTTTTACTGGGTGAAATTTCGTTATTTTCCATATGAAAATAATAAACGTGAATCATTTCTTAGAGATTACGGTATTCAAAGTAAAAGCAGCGTTTCTTTCGCCTGAAATTTTCACCTGCTGAGCTTTTATTGACGGTGCACCCCTTTACGAAATATCCAAAATTTGGCGCGAGATTTTTCTTACTGAAAGTTGTTTTTTAAGTATTTTTTAAATTTCGACGCTACAATAGCAATTCTAACAAGGTTGATTTGAAAACAAAGTATGGGCGTGACCGCCACGAACGGTAGAAGTAAATATTTTACCCAAAAATGGAATTTCGGAGGTGATTGCAAATTTATTTTATTAACATTACCCCTCAGTGTAACAAAATATTTAAAAAGCAGTCTACCTACTTACAAGTACTTGTTGAAAATCTGTGTTTTTTCATAAAGCTAACTGGTATTTTTAATTAGGGTATACACTTCACTTCAAAAGCTCAGTGCAATTGTTGTTGTTTTGTGTTTCTGAAGTATGCTTAAATTTCACCAAGCATTGAGTTGATTAAAAATAATCGTCGCAAACTTACGAAATAAAGATGTGTTCAGAGCACATAACAAATAAAAAAAAAAAAAAACGAAATGGCCATCTTCAGCCCTTGAAAGGACTTTGACCGTGCTTCTTATGATCAATTGTGTTGTGTGTGATGTGAAATGCTTGCACACAAATTATCGAGAACTGGACCTACATGTTTTCCGCCGACTCCGAACGGCTTATGTTCTCAAGAAGCTTTTCATGGCAGTTTTTACTCACTGAGGTTTGCCATTGTCTGCAGAGAGGTAACGGCCGAACAGAAAAATTAATTCAATTGAAAAAATTTTCTGTGTCAGATGGAGGATTCGAACCTGGGTTCTCTGGCGTAAGAGTCACACACTCTACCCACTACGCCACGGCCGAGTTTGAATTAAATCAACGCGTTGGTGCATTGTCAGTTTACCAGATGCATCGGAAAACATTTAAAAGAAGTTGCTCACTTCAACTCGTCATAATTTTGCGATTTCGAAAAATAACAAAGTGAAGTGTATATCCCAAATATGGCAATACAGAACTAGATAGCAAATTTTTTTACTTTCGTGGTCAGTTGGTCATTAAGAGGATTTATTATTTTCATTTAATCATTTGAGTTGTACCCAGGTACGAACCTCACAGCAAAATCGACAGACCGTGCTGTTTATTGTTATTTCTATTTATTATTTACAAATATTTAAAAGAAAAAATTATCAAAAAACCTGTCAAGAGTCAACTGTATTTTCCCGCTCCGTGCTCGTATTGAACCGCGCGCCATACAGCTACAAGTTCAATATGCTACCATCGCACCATTGGCTCTCTTGTATACTTGTATACATACTGAAGAAAATTTTTGCTTTTTTCTCCAACTAAATCCAAAATAAATATTTATATATGTAAATATAAGAGTTTACATATACAAAGTTTTACGACGTTAAAACAAAGAAAGGCTGTGAAACATGATATTCGGTGTCACAAAATACTTAGGCAATCAGGTATTCACAAGAAAATTTTATTAAAGTTATTATTTTTTTACGGATCCACCCCAGAACCAAAAGCTATATTCGACACAATTTCACGCAAATAATCGAAAAAGAAATTATCAGAAAATAACTGCTATTGGCCAACCTAAAAATTTATTCCACAAAAATAAAAGCTATGCTGTAACCAAACAAAGTATTTCTTAAAAAAAACAGTTTAAAAAAACGACTATGTTATATTTTATCAAAAATCTATTTTGATTTTTATAACATGAAATGCGATGAATTTAATGTTGAGAGATTGTTTAAATTTTATTTTTAAACTAATGAAAAAGAAATACACTATTGAAATAGTAAGCACAAGTATTGAAAAAAAAACGAATCAGCAAACAATGTAAAAAAAATAAGCTGAAAAGAAACAACAAAGATAGGTTTTAAAATTTATTAATATTAATATAACCTCTGCTGCTGACTGCTTGTTAAAGAAGAACGATTTAAGAAAATACTTAATTGCAATAAACCTTCTTACAACTTCTAAAGCTTGCAAAAAAAAAACCGTTTCTAAGCGGAGTGGTGGTACATTTAGAAAAGCTTTCAGCCAGTTACTTGGCAAGTGCAGCAGAGAGCGTAAATATACAGTATAGGCTATTAAATTACAATTCAATTTTATAATAATATTTTAAAAGTTTGCGCAATACAAAGTTAACAATCAAACTATTTGAAGAAATTAACATTCTGATGAAAGTAAATGAAAATAGATCGTATTTTCTCTAACATACTCCCCCCTAAGAACAACAGTTCTTAATCCTTCTGACAAGCGGGACGGCCCATCGTTGGAAGTACTTTAGTCGAGTCGATTAGACTCCGCTATGCTTCGACTCACAGCGATGTACAGGTGCGAGCTCCATCCCCTTATCCCTCAGGTCATCAGTTGCCTCCGCAAGATCGTTATTACTCTCATTATCAAAGGGGTTATCTGTGGGAAGAAAACATATTTTAGTAATTGGTCTTTTAAAAAATTTTTGTTTAGAATGTAGTGTCACAACGCGAACTTTTCCATCGCTTCCAGGGTGAACCTCATGGATTCTGCCTACAGACCACTGGCCAGGTGCGCATCTTTCATCTGCGATCAGAAACAAGTCTCCTACTTTGGCATGGGGCTTACATTTAAGCCATTTTGGACGTGCCTGTAGACGGTTCAAGTATTCGCAATACCAACGCTTCCAAAAATGCTGCTTTAATTTTTCGATGGCTTTCCAGCGTGAGAGTGCGCTTAATTTGGACTCCAATAAAGGTGCCTCCTGTATGCAATTAGTCGGCTCTCCAATCAAAAAATGAGCTGGAGTTAAGGGATCACAATTGGATGGGTCGGAATACAAGGGGCATAGAGGACGGGAATTAAGACACCCTTCTATTTGGCATAAAAAGGTAGCAAGTTCTTCATAACTTAAAACACGTTCTCCAACAATTCGTTTTAGGTGGCGCTTGACTGACTTGACGCCTGCTTCCCAAAGCCCACCAAAATGTGGGGAGGCAGGGGATTGAAGTGCCAATCGGTACCCATAGACACCAAGCTTACTTTCAAATCATTGGGAAGTGACTTTTGGCTTTTGTTAAATAGAACTTTAAGCTCTTTAGACGAACCAACAAAATTAGTGCCGCAGTCAGAGTATAAGTCGGAACAATGACCACGGCGCGATACAAATCGTCTAAATGCTGCTAAAAATGCACTTGAGGTTAAATCTGACACTGCTTCAAGGTGCAGCGCCTTAGAAACCATACACACGAACAGACATATATACCCTTTTGACATTGCCGCAGATCTCAATGTAGAATTTTTTAACAAAATTGGCCCAGCGTAATCTACTTCGCTGTGCTTAAACGGCCTTGTGACGTTAAGTCGTACGCCAGGCAAATTACCCATTATTTGCTGGGATGTTTTCGCAGTGTATTTAAAACAAACCAAACAGCTGCCTATGATTTTATTAGCAAGCTGAGTGCCAGATATAATCCAGACTTTGCGGTTAACATAGGACATAGTCAAACTAACACCGCCATGTAAAGTTTTTTCATGCGCATCTAAAATGATTAGCTTAGATAACGGATTAAATTTAGTTAAAATTATTGGATGTTTCACATCTAGAGGCAGATCCGAGTTCTGAAGACGCCCACCGACTCTGAGATAACCATCATCGTCGATAAAAGGCATAAGTTTTATCAAAACTTTAGATTTAATATCTTTATTATTTTTAATGGTTTCATATTCGTATTGAAAATCGATTTGTTGAACAATTTTTAAAGTTTTACGTAAAGTATTTTTCAGATCAACTGCTTTAAGTGAAGAAACTTCACGATTTTCTTTAATTGATCGACAGTTTTTACAAAATCTGTAGCAAAGCGATAAAATGCGCAGCATTTTATTTAATGAAGAGAATTTCAATAAAAATTCTGGATAAGAATCACAATTTACAATATTGGTGGCTATTTTAGGTCTTGCTTCTTCTAAATGAGTTTGTTTATTAAACTCTTTGTTCGGCCATGAAGATTTAGGCAATTTCAAAAATGAAGGGCCATGCCACCAAATGTTACTTGATAACAAATCTCTGGCATAATTCCTCTTGAAGGACCATCAGCCGGGTTATCAAGCGATGGCACATATCTCCAGTTTTGAATATTAGTGTGCCTTTGAATTTCACCAACTCTATTCGCGACATAAACGTTCCAGCGCGAAGATGGTTGTCTTATCCAGCTAAGAACAGTGGAACTATCACTCCAATATGTTATATTTGATTCAGAAACTTCATTAAAAGAATTTTTAATTTTCTTAACAAGTTTTACCAGCAGCACCGCTGCACAAAGTTCCAATCTAGGAATTGACACAGTTTTAACTGGTGATACTTTTGATTTTGCTTGAAGCAAATGTATAGAAATACTTTTTGTAGTTTCAATTCTTGCAAAAACAGCAGCAGCATAAGCAACTTGCGAAGCGTCGCAAAAACAATGTAGCTCAAACTTTGCTGTAGACGAAAATCCGATCCATCGCGGTATTTTGATGTTTTCAAATTTTACTAAAGAGTCTCTATATGTAACCCAGTTATTATGTATTTCAAGTGGGACGGGTTCATCCCAATCCACACCAGCTAACCATAACTTCTGGTAAATGATTTTTGCAAGAATAGTAGACGGCGCTAACCATCCCAAAGGATCATAAAGACGTGCCGATGTTGAAAGTATTGAGCGTTTCGTAACTTCCTTTGAAATGTTTAAATCAACTTTAAATGAGAAAACATCTGAAGAGGTATTCCATTGAATACCTAAAGTTTTGACGCAATCAGACTTATCAAAATTCAAAATTGAGGTATTCTCTCGAAGTTCTTGTGGAATTTGTTTCATGAATTCACTCGAATTCGAGGTCCATTTTCTAAGCTTACATTGTCCTTGTTGCAATAGCTCGCAAAGAGTTTTATGCAGAGTTAGAGCATCAGACAAATTATCAGCACCTGATATTATGTCATCTACATAGGAATCTTTAATTAAAACGTTAGACGCAATAGGGTAAGTCGATTTGTAATCCAATGCAATTTGTTGAATTACTTTTATTGCTAAATACGGAGCAGAAGTTGTGCCGTATGTCACAGTATTTAGTTTATAAATAGATATAGGGTCGAGGAAATTATAACGCCATAATATTTGTTGAAAACATTGATGTTCTGGAGTGACATCAATTTGTCTGAACATCTTTTCGATGTCAGCACAAAATGCGAATTTGTGCCTTCGCCAGCGAGAAATAACTTGGGGTAAGTCATTTTGAAGGGCTGGCCCTGGACTAAGTTCATCATTTAAAGAATTTTGATCATTAAATTTGCAGCTGCCATCAAAGACAACGCGGAGTTTTGTGGTTGTACTGCTTTCCTTTAAAACTCCATGATGAGGTAAGAAATTACAATTTTTCTGCACATCTGCAGGATATGTTCCAATTTTTGTCATATGCTTTAACTTTTCATATTCAGACATGAATGATTGATATTGTTCAGCAAAAGTACTGCGTTTAGCAAAACTATGCTCCAAACTTTTAAGTCGCTTCAAAGCACACATATGATTAGCATTGAAAGCAGGTTTTGTGTTATTCAACAACATTGATTTGAACGGCAGATGAACAATGTATCTACCGGAGGAAGAACGTTGAATAGTTTGGTGAAAATATTTTTCACATAACTCCTCTTCTCTAGATAAATGACTTTCATTCGAAACTTCTTCTTGCTCCCAAAAAGAGCGAAGAATGGTCTCAATGTTAAAGTTGTTCACGATAACGGAATTAGGTTTTTGAATGTTTGTGGGGCCTGAAAAGACCCAACCAAATTTCGTGTTTTGATAAAACATTTTGTTATCAACAAAAGATTGACCAGGTAAAGCAATGTTACTAAAAACGTCAGACCCTAAGGTCATATCTACTGGATCTGAAAAGTCAAAGCTTGAATCTGCTAGATCATTAGAGACCATTTCACAGACTTTAAAATTGTCCAAAGCTGGTTTTGAAACATAAGCAGATAATCTATTCAAAACAAGAGCATTGCATGATAGCACAAACATATCCGCAAGCGACCATAAATTCAATTGAACGCTGCTACGAGATAATTGTTTGCTTTGGGCACCAACTCCAGAAATTTTGCAAAAAATTCTTTGTTTTGGTAAATTTAAAAGTTGAGCAGCACTTTCCGTTATCAATGTGGCTTGGGAGCCCTGATCGAGTAAAGCTCTAAAAACGTAATGACCATTTGCTGATTTTGCAACAACGCGAATAGTTGCAAGCAATACATGTGGCCAGCATTGAGCATTATGTGTAGCAATGTTATTAATCGAATCACTTTCTGAAGGTTTTGTCACTAAATTGTCACCGAAACGAACGAGATTTTGATTTGCTTCAGCAACGTTCGAACTAATTGGTGGATTATTTAAAGATGAATTATCATCGATATGTAGAAGTGTATGGTGTTGCTTTTTACAGATGTGACAACGAAATAATGATTTGCACTCGTTTTGATTATGCCCTGGTAGAAGACAGTTTAAGCAAATATGTTTTTTAAAAAGAAAATCATTTTTTAGTTTAGCTGATAATGCTAAAAACTTATAACATTTTGCTAATGCATGAGATTTGTCGCAAAATAAGCAATTTTGAAATTGAGAAATATGGTTAGAATAATATTTGTTCTTCGAGACAAATTTTTGTGGTTTTGTCCTAGACGTTTTGCTAGAAGTCGGTAATTCGTCTTGGACAGATTCGAGAGTTCGAAACGTACCCTCAAGAAAAGTAAACATATCTTTCAGTGATGGAATTTCAGTTGAAGATCTCAAGGATTTTTCCCACTCCTTGCGGGTTTGAAGATCAAGCTTATGCGCAAGTAAATATATTAAAAATGGATCCCAATTGGATGTATCAATTTCCAAATTTTGAAGGGAAGTCAGACATTCCCTTGCTGTATCAAGTAAAACTTTAACACTCTGAAAAGATCCATTTGATTCGGGAATACTGAATAGCTTTTTCGTTAATGTATCAACAATCAAGCGTTTATTGTGATACCTATTAGTTAGGATCGACCATGCAGAATCATAGTTGAGATCAGTTGCAGAAATGCTTTTAATCAAATTAGCTGCTTCTCCAAAAAGAGAACCTTTCAAGTAATAGAATTTCTGAACCTTTGGTATTGAATTGTTCGAATGAACTAAAGATATATAAATATCTTGGAATGATATCCACTCCAAGTAATCACCAGAGAATTTTGGTAATGAAATTTTCGGAAGTTTTGCTTCCATATTTATATTACCCTCAACGTGATTATTTGTGTTTGGCGGAAGAAAAGTGCTTGCATAAACTTCGGAAGCAGAATTGCTTCTTTCAAGAATTTGGTCCAACAAAGTACCCTTAAAACTTATGTACAAGTCAGAGAACTGATAATAAACATTTTCAGAAATGTACGGCACATCCTTGGAATCGATGCTATTATCATGAATAATCGAAATGATTTGTTCATGCTTTTTATTAAAGTTTGAAAACAACTTATCAACTTCTTCAAGAGCACAAGTTAGAAATCCACGTGTCTTGATTGCATCAGACTTTTCGGTGAAGCCTTTGTACTGCATTCCAAGACGAGACAACAATTCTTTCTGTTGCTCGATATGCTTATCCAAGTCGCACATATTGTTTTAATTTTATAATAAAGAAAAAAACACTGCACTGCCAAACACAAAGATAATTAAAAGTCGAAATATCCAAAGAAATTTAAATGTTCCCAAAGGTCCCGGGTTTCGGCACCAAAAAATGTTATATTTTATCAAAAATCTATTTTGATTTTTATAACATGAAATGCGATGAATTTAATGTTGAGAGATTGTTTAAATTTTATTTTTAAACTAATGAAAAAGAAATACACTATTGAAATAGTAAGCACAAGTATTGAAAAAAAAAAAACGAATCAGCAAACAATGTAAAAAAATAAGCTGAAAAGAAACAACAAAGATAGGTTTTAAAATTTATTAATATTAATATAACTCTGCTGCTGACTGCTTGTTAAAGAAGAACGATTTAAGAAAATACTTAATTGCAATAAACCTTCTTACAACTTCTAAAGCTTGCAAAAAAAAACCGTTTCTAAGCGGAGTGGTGGTACATTTAGAAAAGCTTTCAGCCAGTTACCTGGCAAGTGCAGCAGAGAGCGTAAATATACAGTATAGGCTATTAAATTACAATTCAATTTTATAATAATATTTTAAAAGTTTGCGCAATACAAAGTTAACAATCAAACTATTTGAAGAAATTAACATTCTGATGAAAGTAAATGAAAATAGATCGTATTTTCTCTAACAACTTTCTTAACACTAGGCCGGATCGTTTTGTATTGAGAAAAAAAAGTCAGCCGTTCACCGTCTCAAAAGTTAGAGGAAGTCATAAAAAGGATTTCTGAATACTTTTTTTTCAAATCGGAGAAAATTCTACGGAGTGGTTTTGATTCTCCTGAAGGTCCTTTTTTCGTAAAAAAAAAATGTTTTTTGCTTATAACATTTTATTTTTCACATTACGCATCCCAAACATGCTAAAAAGATAAATATCTTACCCCTACGAACATTTTGGAATAAAAAGTTTTTAAAATTATGTATTATTATAACTCTTATTGACCTTCAAAAATCGAATTTTATGCTATTTTTGAAAACACATTTTGTTAAAACTGCTGAAAAAACACTTTTTTTGCAAACATAGGATTACGTAAAATGGATCTTGTTGGAAAGGTATTAAGCTTAACTTTTTTCCAAATATCGATTTGATTGATGAGCGTTTAAGGTATATAAGGTGAGTCACCCCTTATGGACAATTTAAAAAGACCCACACCTCATTTAAAAGCTAATGTTAAGATGGTTTTAGTACCATACAAATTTCTTTTTTATGGTGTACCCAAAATGTGCCCAAAATATTTTTTTTAAAATAAATTCACCAGTTTTTCGATCGTAAGGAAAGTACATATATCAGAAAAATCTTTTTAATTTCATTCGTAGGGAAAAAGTTACTACGAATTTAATTTTCGGTGAAGTTTAATTTTTGGTCTTTAGCCATCGGTGCATCTTCGTTCGCCTTCGAAATGGCTTCGTTCATCTCTGGTCTTGTTCGTAAGTCTTCGGTCCAGCTTTGCTTGGTTTCGTTTTTTGTACCAAATTATAATGGTACAAATGGTAATTGTACCAAATTATTGGTTAAAGTTTTTGAAACTTTTGATAGCATATCTTTTATTTTTGAGTCAGAAGTACCTTCATACCAGAGAACTGCAAAACTCACTTTTTGCTTGATTAAATCATTCACTGGAATTCTTACTCAACTCAACTCATTCAACAAAGCTCAGCCAAAGAGTATATATATTAAAGGAAGAGAATCCAATTCGCTCACTCAATTTTACTCACTGAAAATCCAGCATGCAAATAAGACTCCTGTGGAAGTGTTTTCGAAATGTGATATTCGATCTTGTATTTGTGCAGTTGCCGTTGTTGTTGTCAGATTCTATACACTGGCTGAAACTGGTTTGACTGGTTTTTATAATAAATTTTGCACAATGTTTACGTTTTGCATTATTATATTTTATACTGGTTTGACTGGTTTTTGTGTTATTGAAATAAATGTTCACAATATCGTTTTTACTTTTATATTTAACACACAAAAGTATTTTGAACCTAGTTTGTAGTCGAAAGCTTAGCCCACCTATTTATTTATTCCTTTATTGACTACAAATTTTGTATTTGTAGTCAATAAAGGAATAAATAAATAGGTGGGCTAATGTTCACAATGTTTACATTTTTGGCTGGACGGGCTTGCATGGCTTTATTTCAATAACACAATTAGATATTTCAGATATTATATATTATTTTCAGGATATGTATGAAAATAAATGCTTTTTTCCTAATTTCTTTGTTTTTAAATTTTTTAGGTCAAATAGGAAAGTTTTCATATAATATAGAGGTATATATTATTTTCAGGATTTGTATGAAAATAAATGATTTTTTTCAGAATTTCTTTGTTTTTAATTTTTTTAGGTCGAATAGGAAATTTTTTATATAATTCAATTTATGAAATTTTCCAATAAATTTCATAATTAAATTTGTTCAGTATGCACAATGTTACATTTATTTATTTCATTTCATTTCATACTTATTTCAAGTTAAAGTATGAAAATACGAAATGTTATTTTTTTCAAAGTTTTTAATTATCTCAACTTAATAGAATTTATTTTATTTCTTAAAAAAATTGGAATAAATAAAATTTTTTTACCACATTTTTTGCCTGGTTTGCTGGTATGCATTTATTTCAATATGCCAATTAGATATTTGCAAGATTCAGGTATTTGCATGAAAATATGAAAAGATTTTTATATATAATATTTTTTAATATTTGTTTTTACCTACATAAAATTTTTTCAGGTCAAAAAGATAATCTTGCATTTAATAGCAGAAAATTAAGAAAAAAAAAAAAACAAGTAATAATCAATGCGCCGCCTCCTAGCCACGAACTCGGGCATTTTGCGTACAAGGAAAACTCGTAAGCAGTCGGCCACAACAAATAATAGCAAAATGCATGTGTGTGGGTAGCTGAAATGGAAGAGAGAAATGTGCATGCATCATTTGCAGGAATTCTAATCAGTCGACTGGTTTGACTGATTTTTTTTTGTTTTTGCTGTCTGCTTGGATTTTTTTGCTGCTATCTCCGCTGCTTTTTTTTTAATTTTTTTGGTGGATTTCGTCGATAGTCAGAAATGATATTTTTATGATTTTGTCTATTTTGAAGTATGAAGGTATAGAAAAATCGCTAAAAACTTCTTAATTTCTGATTAGATTGAAATGCACCCAAGGACAAAATGCTGGCGAATTTTATTATCTTTAATCTATCTTTTTGCTTTTCATTCATGAAAATAATCGTTGTTGAGCCCAAGGTTGATTTATAAGGTTGTCGCACAGACTACTATATACCAGACAGTGCATCACTCACTCAATGCGGAATTTGCAGAAGCTCGGTGATATGGCGATAAGCACATGGCGAATTGGGACGGACAAGTAACTGCGAAGCAGCGAATTGATGTTGCTAGCGTTGGCTGCAAATGGTTGATAGAGCACAATATCTCTCTCTCTCTGTGTATCTGTCAACAATGTTGTCGAGAAGCCTTTTTATATATATTTTCCTAGGAATTCCAAGCCGACGGCTGGCTTGTTTGTTTACTTTTTTTTTGCTGGTTTTTTGCCAAACATAATTGCCAAAAATATAATTTCTGACTATCCACGAAATCCACCCCAACAAATTGTAAACAAACAGCAGCAAAAACAAAAACCAACAAAAAAAAAAGGAAACAAGGAAATCATCCGTCGGCTTAGAATTCCAAAGAAAAGTATATAAAAAAAGACTTCTTTAAAAAAAATATTCTGAAAAATCCAAACTCTAAAATTTTTAAAAATGCAAACAAGATATCCACTAAGAACAGTTTTGAGCTATTTTGTGCAAAAATTTAAGAAAACCGAAAATCGGATATAATAGTTACAGCTGTTGCAACTTGACTTTTTTTCCAAAAAATCTTAAACTGCCGTTTTCTGGCATATACTTTTTTTATTTATATTTTTATTTTATTTTTATTATAGTATAGTTTGAACATAGAAAATAGAAGAAAGAAATAGGAAATAAATGAATAAATTTAGTACAAAATAAATAAAAAATTTAGAAATTTTGTCATTTTAAATATGGTACAATTTGCCAACATTTTGTCCTTGGGTGGATTTAAATCAAATCAGAAATAAAGAAGTAACAGCGATTTATCTATAACTTCAAAATAGACAAAATCGTAAAAATATCATTTTTGACGATCGACAAAATCCACCCAAGCAAATAGCAAAAAGCAGCAAAAAAACCAAGCCAACGACAAAAACAGAAACCAGCAAAAAAAAAGTAAACAAACAAGCCAGCCGTCGGTTTGGAATTCCTAGGAAAAGTATATATAAAAAGGCTTCTCGACAACATTGTTGACAGATACACAGAGAGAGACATATTGTGCTCTATCAACCATTTGCAGCCAACGCTAGCAACATCAATTCGCTGCTTCGCAGTTACTTGTCCGTCCCAATTCGCCATGTGCTTATCGCCATATCACCGAGCTTCTGCAAATTCCGCAATGAGTGAGTGATGCACTGTCTGGTATATAGTAGTCTGTGGTTGTCGCAGGGCTGATCGCACTCTCTTCTCAGTACCCATAATTGTCAAAACCAGCCAATTTTGCGAATGACTACGAAAGAAAAACAGATGATAATAGAGAGCACTTGCAGATTTTCTATGAGCTGTCAACTTCGATTTGACAATTATGGGTACTAGCTCTCTCCCTTGCGACAACCTTATAAATCAACCTTGGTTGAGCCCAACGAACAAGCATGAAATATGTATCCGAAGACGTCCGTTCATTAAAATCACTGAGCCAACACGAAGCACATGGTTTGATTGAATTTAACTCATCAGCGAGTGTATGCATTCGAGGAAGTCTAATCGATTGAACGCAGAATCATGATTTTTACAGTGTTGATTACGTATGAATATTTTTATGTGAGTCTTGCAGTTCTCTGCTTCATACTAAATTTCAACAAAATCACTCCAGTCGTTTAGTCAGAAACTTATTGCATAAAAAAGACAAACTAACATGCAAAGTAGAAGCAAAAGGAAAAATCACGCAACCTCACACACAAGCAAACAAAATATTTTCAGTGCTGAAAACAAACTATCGGCTATCCCTTGCTTTGGAGTATTTTCGTACTTAATTTCATCAAAGTCGGCCTAAGGGTTATATTTAGATATTTATTACTAGGGTGCGGATTTTTATGCATTAATAAATCAAAAATATGCGCATAAAATATGCACTAAAATTTGAAAATAATGCACTAAAAATTGAAAAATATGCAACAAAAAAACCTCATTTGAAAAAATGCAATTTATGGTAAAAATTCTTTTTATAAGCTTTTATTTAAATTGCTTCGTTCGTATGTATGTATGTAAGTCCGCAAATCTTGTAAACAATTTTTCGACAGCTTGTGGGCCTCCGATTATGCTGAAATTTAGCATACATATGCAAGCCCGGTGATAATGCAATATTATGAAAAAAAAATTGCCACACCCCCTTTTACCGCCCACAAATCAATAAAAATTATATATACCCAAAACTACTAGGCCGATTCAGCTGACAATTTGGCAGCACATTTACATCAAGTAGGAGATAGGGGTTGAAATTTGGCCACACCTCCTATTCCCGCCCACAAATCAATAAAAATGCTATATCATCATAAAGTATATAAGGCAATAAATAATGTAAATGGTATAAATCGTGTTAATATGTACTGTTAAGGTTATTGGTTTAAAAACTTAAAATGCTTTATGTAAGGCTTTCAAAATAAGAGATGTTCCTAATAAAACTGTAAGACTACAAAGTAAAAAATAAAAACATTTTATATAAAAAAAAAATTTTAAAAAGATAAGCTTTTATTTAAAACCAAAACGTGAACTAAAAAGAAAAAAATAAATTTCATTGACATTTGTCATATATGTATATAGTAGGTACATTCTAGATTCAGAAGAACCTCTCCCTTGGTTACCCATCATCATAATAAAAGCGTACGTAAATAGGTAAGTTCTAGGGATGTATATAAATATAAAAACTTTCAAAATGTAAAATACATTTAAATTTTAAAAGCTTAAGGCACTGATATTGTGAAGTAAGCCTGTATAATGGGTCGCGGTTTATATACAGATAAGCCTACTAAAAGATTCAATTCCACTGATATTGTGTAGTATACTTGTATATTTTCCATTTTGAAAATTTCTTCTGAATCTAGAGTGCACCTACTATAAACATATATGACAAATGTCAAATAAATTTATTTTTTCCTTTTTAGTTCACGTTTTGGTTTTAAATAAAAGCTTATCTTTTAAAATTTTTTTTTTATATATTTTTTTTTTATTGAATATTTTTAAATCAATTTTGTAGCATTAAATAAAAGGAAAAAAAGATAAATTAATGAATTTAAGACTCTTACTTCTAGCAATAAAAATTTATAAATATAATTGTAACTCGGCCTGCCAACTACAATTTTAAGTAATAAATAAAAATTCAATAATAAAATTTTGAAGTTATATGCTCTTAATTCAGTCTATATCTGAAGAGATCGCATTGTAAGCGTATATAAAAAACTTTTTCTTTATATTTTCAAAACTAACATTTTGACGAAAAGTTTTTGTACAGCGAAAATTATCGCTATACATTAGGGACGGGCAGCAGCGGTGCACTTTCGCAGCAAAGCTATTATAGGTACCCCTTGCCAACAAACTAAGAGGAAAGGACGGCTAACTTTGCGGTGAGTAGTTGTTAAACCCTTAACATGCAAAACATTTAATCAATCACTGCAATATTTTGAAGCTTACAAAGAGCAATTATATGTATATTACTTTAAATACTGAAGTCACGTGTGCAGTGCATAGCATATAATGCATGTAATAAAAATGGTTTTAAAATTATTTATCAACACCTAAACATCATTTAATTTTATACTATTGAAACTATTTCGCCGTGAGCTCACTTTTATCTTTTTAAGAAGCATAGGGTTAATTATCACTCTCCGGTATTCAAGAGAGGAACAAGCTGGCATGTTCAATAACCCAGTAGAAAAAAATACTAACAATATAGCGACATTGAATGCTGGGTAAGTGCTGTAAGTCAATATAAAAGTGCATTTTTTCGCATAAGGTATTTTAAAACAAGATTTTAAAGACCATGAAAACACCATTTTTTTATCAGAATAAATTTCTGAAACACTGCAAAAACCTTAGTACCTTTGTAGTAAAGAATAAGGAAATTGTATTGGTTAATTATTCTTAAAAATAGATATCAATATTTCCCTAACTGTAACGATAATAGAAAAAATTTGTAAATATATTGCGTTATTGCTAGGGCCGAGTGATAAATTGAGTAATTAATTTTTTGATAAAACAGATTCCAAATTAACTGATTAATCGTTTAACCAGTTTTTCTGATTAATCAAATCACTGATTAGTCGATAATAGGAATTATGATAATTATTTGAGTGATTATTCGATTAATCAGGAATATGATTAATCAAACATGTTTAAAGTAAAAAAATGTATTATTGTTCTTGAAATTAGCTATTTAATTGTTTTAAACAAATAAAATTTGATATCTTATTAATCAAAAAATTAAATACTTGATTATTCGCACGGTCTTTACTCTGCAGTTCTGCAATTATTTGCACATTTCCTTCAGGGCATGTGAGAGAGTTGCTTCTGAGCTCAATTTTTCTCTCTTTTACCCATGCCCTAGCAAGCCCCCTCATCATGCACGCTTGGCACGTGCTCAAATTTTTTCTCTTTTACCCGTGCAATGGCAAGCCCTTTTATCTAGAACGCTTAGCACGCAGTCAGCTCGCTCGGTCGCACGGTGCCAAAGTGCTGATTTTGCGCAACTCTACTCTACATCAATGGACGTAATTGGACTATATTTGAAATAAGATATTTCACTGGGAGTATATTCACTTTTAAAATTCTCACCAAAATCAAAACTAAAATATTTTTAATTTTTTTAAAACTACCACTTCTTTTTTTTATTTATCCTTTGGCCAATTACACCTTTCACAGCATATATAAAGGTTCCTTCCTTCTAATTTAGTGATAAATTCACTAAAAAAAGCATAGTTTGTGTAAATATAAGCAAGTTGAATTTTAATAGAAGGTAAATTTAATAATTCTTTAGTATTTTTCAAAGAAAATGCATGTAAATCATCAAAATCGTTGACGACATCTTTAAAAAATAGAGAGATCTTATAAAATTAATGAAAGTTGGGAAATATGCAGAAAAAATATGCAAATAACTGAAAATATGCAAATATGGTCGAAAATGCCGAAATATGCAAATTCATTTAAATGTAATTTTAAAGCAAATTCAATGATTCGTAAAGATATTAAGATAATTTTATTCTAGAGATACCCAGAAAAAATATGTATTTGCATAAGAATTTATTACATATCCAGCAATTGACTTTAAATATTGACAGAAATTGTGATCTAGGGATCAAAATATGCAATTCCTAAAAAAATCATCGAATTCGGCTGACAGAATCGCACCTTCACGCTTAATGGGTTAATAAAGAATTCGAAGTCGAACGAAGATGGACTGAAGGGTAAAGACCAAAAATTAAGATAAACTTGACCGAAAATTAAATTCGCTGTAACTATTTCCCTACGAATGAAATTACAAAGTGTCTTCACAAAAGTTTAATGATTTTTTTATGAATTTTAATTTTCTTAAAAAAAGAAATTAAAGTTTTAGGGATACTGAGGAAATAAGATGATAAGTTGAAATATCTAGTCAAAAATGGAATCGGAGGTAAACAACTTTTAAGAACGAAGTGTTGCCCTTATTGAGGCCTATCCAATGACATACTTTCTTTACGATCGGATAAAAACTAGTGAAGTTATAAAAAAACCATTTTGGGCACATTTTGGGTCCACCTAAAAAATAAATTTTTGTGTTACTAAAACCCTCTTAACATTAGCTTTTAAATGAGGGGTGGGTCTTTTTAATTTTTTTTTTCCATAAGGGGTAACCCACCATATATACCTTAAACGCTCATAGCTATCAATCAAATCCATATTTATAAAATAGTTAAAGTTAATACCTTTCCAACAAGATAAATTTTGTAAATCCAATGAAAAATGTGTTTTTTACAGCAGCTTTAACAAAATAGCGTAAATACATAATTTAAATCTAAATTTCGATCCGGTCTATTGAACACAAATAATCGAGAACTGGACCTAAAAGTTTTATGCCGACTCCGAACGGCTTATGTTCTCAAGAAGCTTTTCATGGCAGTTTTTACTCTCTGTGGTTTGCCATTGTCTGCAGAGAGGTGAGGGCAGGACAGAAAATTTAATTCAATTGAAAAAACTTTCTGTGTCAGGTGGGTATTGAACCAGGGTTCTCTGGCATATGGGGCACGCACTCTACCTATTGCGCCACGGCCGCCAAAAAGGAAAAAATTGTTTCTTATATCTGAAATGCTTTTTAGCCGATCTTAATAATTTATTTTAACTAATTCCAAAAAATTTGCATTACAGTTATGTCCCTGCTTTTTGTATCACATTATTAATGTGTTGAGTGCATGTAAGCGTAAAATTTATATAAATGCCAAGACTTTTTGTACAGTTTGTTAGCTTTCATTTATCAGACCCTATAATTCGATACGTCCAACGTATAAGTTGGTAACTCGAAAATAGTAATTTTTGGGTATGACCATTTGAGTGTTGTTATCGTTATAAAAAGAAAACCAAAATTCAGAACAGGGTTTTGTTTATTGTAGATGAAATTAACGTCTACCGGTATTTCGAAAGCAAAGCATTTTAAAAAAACGCAATTTGGAAAATGCGAATATTGATAAGCTGAATAAAGTAAAAAATGTTAGTGACTGGTGGAAGTTGGCTAACTCAATGAAAAATCAGTCGCCACAGATAGGCAACGCCTCAGAAATAAGCTCCTTTTACAATCATTTCAAGAAACTACTTTCGCAATTGCAATATGATGGTCGTATATCTTGGGCGGTGCGGAATATTCTTAACCCTTTTCTCGATTCTTCTTTTCTTTTGAGTTTCGTGAACATAATACTGTTTTGAAAAATGTTAAACTTAACAAGGCTCCTGGTCACAAAGTTCCGGTACGAAACATTGCATCTACTGAACAACATTTTCCTTTCCCAGGATATTCCCCTTTCTTTTCGACGTGCTCTTATTATTCCTTTGTATAAAAAGGGTGATGTAAACGAGGTTACAAATTACAGGGGCCTATCACTTCTTGAAACCCTTTACAAAATTTTCACTGGAATTGTTTTAAATAGAATCAACTGCTGGATTGATATTTATATGTCTTAAATAAATACCAAGCTGGATTCCGTAGAGGTTATTCTACTGTAGATAATATTTTCAATATAACTAGTATTGTCAATCTTAGTCTAAAAAATAAAAATAAAACTTATGCATTCTTTGTAGATTTATCCTGCGCATTTGACTTGATTTCACGTAACTCTCTATTTTACAAATTGTCTAGTATGGAATTGTCCACGAAAATGGTAACTATTTTGCAACTGCTATATGAGGAGACACTAAGTCAAGTTTGGGACGGTAACTTATTGTCTGATGCGTTTCCTGCCAACCAAGGTGTTAAACAGGGCTGCCTTCTAAGCCCAGTTCTTTTTGCGCTGTACTTAAACGATCTGCATAATGTTTTGCCGTATGGAATACTATACGCTGATGACTTGCTTATTCTTGCCAATTCTGAAACTGAACTGCAATCAATGATAAATGCCCTGTACAGTTACTGTAATCAATGGAGCCTTAAGGGGTTACATGGCATTGGCAGTTTTTTGAAATCGATTTTTTCTTATAGTATAATTTGTATATATTTTCATAGTATAATAATTTTCTATTTTAGTAAATATTCTTAAGATTCTAAAAAAAAAAAATTTCATGAAAAATTCCCACGGGTTCAAAAGCTGGTATATACTTGTTTTACTTGCTACCTGCCTTTTGGTGGTTGTTATTTCGTACCTACTTGAAGGGGAAGCCCGAATTGCTAAATGATTGCAAAAAACTATAAGAAACAGCACAACACAAGAAAACGAAGGCATGCAGTACGAAGCAGGCATGGCAGATTGAAGGTAACCTTTTTTTTTTTCTTTGTTCACAAACTTTGAACGCGTTTATCTCGAAACCATGTTTTTCGTACTGGTTGCGGCACTAGCGGGTTCATTTTTTGACGAAATTTTTTTTTTTTGTATTTTTTTAAACTTGATTCGCTATCGTATGACACGAGCTTTTTTAAAATTTTTTTTCGATTTTTTATGAGTTTTTAAAGTCAATATTTTTTTCGAAAAAACACACTTTCAAATTTGGAACATCACCAAAAATTGAAAAAAAATTAAAAAAAAAGCTCATGTCATACGATAACCAATTTTGTTAAGATTTAAAAAAGTCATTTTTTCCAGGTCGGACAATTTTTGCAACTCCCAGCGCTGCAACCACTAGGCCCCGTTTTTTTCTCTGCCGCCAGTTTGGAGTTCTATAAAACCACGTTGGAGTGAAAAATATATTTTTTTGAATTTCTTGTAACTTGTTCAATTCTCTACAATAATAAAAAAAATTTTGGAAAAATGTTTGTTTTTGACTGAGTTATGAATTTTTAAAACAAGGTCTGTTTTCTCTGCCGCGAATGTCATGTCCCGCCTTAATATCAATTTAACTAAATCTAAAATTGTTGTTTACAGAAATGGCCCTCGCCTAATTTAGCTTGGTTTTATGGCGACGAAAAAATTGGAATTGTAAATGAATACATATATCTTGGCGTAAATCTAACCTATAAAGCAATAAATGCTACTTGGTTAGACTACATCCATAACTGCAAAGTTAAATTATCCAATAAACTAAAAATCTTTGAAACTGCCGCGAAGTCAATCATGTTTTATAGTGCTCAAAAGTGGGGTTGTAATCGTTTCGATTAGGTGGAAAAATTGCTTCGTTTCTTTATTAAAAAAATATTTTACCTGCCGAATAATACACCAGATTATATGATTCATTTAGAAACTAGATTTTCAACTTTATTTGTACAAATACTTGCACTACATTTTGTTTATATTTCTAAAGTTTTTAGCTATTCAGCAACTAGGCTTCCACGCTTACTTGCCGTCGAAACAGTAACCCAAATCGTTTCTTGGGTTAGTAAATGGCGCTCCCTATGTGACGAACTTCATTTTGAATTTATTTTTGACAGGTTCTGAGAATTTAAAATCTCAACAAGATAATTTGCTACAGGCCTTAATCCAATTTGAATATAGTAGGCACTTGGAAAGCGCAAAAAAATCTCAGCTACACGATGTTTAATATCTATTACAGTTTGATGTTCCCCCATATATCACCGATAACAACTCTTCACACTTAGTCAATCTTATTCTGCGTGCCAGAGGTGGTCTATTAAACTTAAATGCTCATTGTTTTACTAACCAAATCACACCCATTGTTTGTACTCTTTGCATTCTTAGGGAACCTGAAAACTCTTACTTCATTGGTAGATGTCCTATTTTTAATTACGAAAGGCTATGCCGATTCGGTAAGAATAAACTAAATGAATCCGAATTTTATGAAATACTAAATGGTAACGATTATTATAATATTTATTTGTATATAAATAATTGTTTAAAATATCAGGACTTAGTTATTAATGAATTTAGAAAAACTTTACGTAACTAATCAACTTTTATACATTTTATATGCCAATCGGACACACAACATACATATATGTTATATGTTGTATATGTTATGTCATATACAAGATTTATTGTACATGGTAATAGTTTTACTATATAAATATTATGAATAAAATCTTTTTATCTATCTATCTATCTACTCCTCACTTCGTTTCATTTAAAGTTCCGCAAGATAGCTACCGATGAATTCAGTTTGAAGACTTGAGTCTGATCTACTCATGATTAGTTTATCCTGAATTAATAATGGAAGGTGATCTATATTTAGATTTTCTACAAACGGGATTTTTATCCAATCATGTTTCCTATCTTTATTCAAGATAGGGAAATATTTTATGAAAACTTTCATACACTGCGAAAGATGTTTGCAATGATGAATTAAATTCAAAATTGACTTTCTTCATAAACCCAGACCATATAACTAATTTTTGGTGAAATGATTGCCGCTTAGAGTTAAGAGTGATTATGATTGGTTCTGTCTTGCAGTGAAAGGTTTAATTTATTAACTTTATTAACATATCTATTTTTTATGACAAAAGCTATCTGCTAAACTTTATTTTTCTTCAGAAGAAAAATTCTTAGCTTACCTTCCAGGACCGTTTTCAAAACTTTTCTACGGGAAAGCCATCTGACTTCAGTATGATATAATAGACATTCGTGATCCGAACCCATTCCTTTGCAAACAATTTTAAACAGTCTTGAATAAGAAGCATGACTTTTTATAAAATTAATTGCATTCGAAACATCATTTAGAACTTCAATCATCTGACCACAAGTGTTTTGAAACGCTCATTGCTCTCTGTGAATAATGCAATATATAACAAAATAATATAATTTAATCTTTGTTGAAACGTCGACGGCTTCCCTGGATCTCGTTCGCGGCTCACCAGGAGGCCGCGGCCCACCATTTAACGACCTCTGATCTAGAAAACCAACTCGATTGGTAAGATGTAGTTGTATATCATCTGCGTAGGCATGCAAGTTAAATATTGCAATTACATTCATTATAATCTTATGGAAGAAATAAACAAAATTTTATCTAAACAAAACATATGTTCAAATGAGTAGGTTTCTAATTAAAATAATCAAATGAGTAAAATTTCAGTTAAATAAATCGGAATACGTTTTACTCAAATTTCAATTCTAATTATAATTAATCGGACGATGTTCTGATTCAAATTACATTTCTAAGTTCAATTGAAACATTGTAAACAAAAATCATGATATAAATATGAGTAGCATAAGAATAAGACAGTTAGTTTTTGTCAGTCAATTGTGAATTGATTGTGAGTTGAGAGTAAAGTGCAAATTTAAAATAAGTTTAATTAAAAAAGTTTTGGTAAGTCTATTTTAAAATAACACTCTAAAACTTTAATTGGCGATCCTGCCAGGAGAAGCAAATAAAAGTGGTGAAAAATAAAAACTTTCAAATAATTCAAGTTCGAAGTCGACAAGAAACCGTTAGGTCCCTCCTAGGCTAAGAAATAAAAATTTAGTGAATCTATCATTACGATTAGTCCCTCCTAAGTTACAAGAACAAGATTTAAAGCCAGTCATGAAAAGGTGTGTGATCCAGAATTTGCGAAGAAACAAGCAATGGGCAACCAAACAAAAGTAAGGAAGAAAGGAACATCACAACTGCTCTACTCACTGGACCAACTATAGCACAGTGCAGAAAAAGCCCTAACCTGCGGAAAAGTGAATCAGATGAAATCCTAAAACCAAGGAACTGATCCGCCCTGTAAAGTAATCGATTATCTTAAAAAGTAAGGAAAAAAAGAAAATTTTTTATTTATTTAAGAAAATATTGAAAAATATTAGGTAACAATAAATATAAATATATTGAGACATAAAAAAGGTTTAAAATATATTAATAAGCTGGAGGACATATTTGAGAAAATAACAAAATTTAATAGAAATAAGAATTACAATGCCTAACGATAACACAGATTTAACCTCGAGATTGATAGCTGCTAATACAGCCAATCTTAAAGCTGAAATTAATGCGTTGAAGAATCAATTAGAAACCTTAACATGCTCAAGCGTATTACGCTTAATACTGTTAAATGTGATGAATCTTTGGAAGTGATTAGATCTCTGCCAGAATTTAATGGAAAAAAACCCATATGTTAGTTGGCGGGAGGCTGCCATAAATTCAATGACACTTTACGAAAAATGGTAGGACAAAATATTTTGCTGCTTTGACATTCTTAAGAAATAAAATAACCAATGAAGCTAATGACCATCTAACTAATCATGGTACGGTACTAAATTTTGATGCTATAATAAGTCGGTTAGACTTTGCTTATTCTGACAAAAGACCAATTCACATTATAGAACAAGAGTTAAGTATCCTTCGACAAGGAGAAATGAACATTATAGAATATTATAATGTGGTTAATCATAAATTGACTTTACAAACAAACAAGACAATTATGACCTATGGTTTGAATAATCCAATCACAAAGGAATTGAATCAAAAAAATAGGCAAAACGCATTAAGGATATTATTACAGGATTGAATGATAACTTATCTAACATTTTATTTTCCCTATGCCCAGAAGATTTGCCAAATGCTTAAGCCAAGTCACAATAACTTGAGTCAAATAACTTAAGAGCTAATTTTGCATTACAATTCGGTAAAAATAATAATCCTAACATAAATTCAAGTCGTAATCATAACCACCTAAGATTTCCTAATAATAACAACAGAATAGTAAGTGACAGAGTAGTAAATATGAACGGAACAAATTGGTCGCCATGGCAGGCACAGAATACATTTTTACCTAAGCAGAAAATGGATAATATGTTTAAATTAACTCCACGTGACGAACAATCTAAGCCAACCCCTATGGAAATTGATACCTCTACCCAGTTTAGACCTCCCAATTATATTAGATCACGATATAGTAAGAATAATTATAATAGATCGAATAATTTTAGAAAATTCTTTAATAATAATGAGAATATTCAGAATCAAAATAATTTACCAATTAAAAGAGGTAACTATAGTGCACAACAACCAAATAATATAAATGAAAAAGCTTATTTGAATTAGCCCATGTCCTACCCTATATTACCGGATCAAGTGAACAAACAGGAAGACAATTGCGAATACTAATTGATACTGGAGCAACAAGTTGTTATTGCAAGCCAGGTGTTCTAATAAATAAATTTGAGATTCAAATAAGTAAAAGAGTGAAAACAATAAATGGATACTCCATCATAACACATTTCGCTGAATTGACATTATTGAACGACAAGCAAAGATTTTATATAATAGATAACCTAGAAGCAGATGTATTGATAGGACTAAATTTCATTAAGAAAAATGATATAGTTTTAGATTTTAAAAATTCATGTCTAATCCACAAAGGAATACAATGTAAAATAAAATATTTGAATAATGATGATATTGAAAATAGGAATAAAAATGATAAAAAAACATATGAAACAAGTACTTTGGAACAAGAAAGTTCTAAGACGCCAAGCGATGCTCATACCGCTAAAAGAAATAAAAAAGAGAACAATAAAGGGAACAATATACCTTTAAACCTCAAAATGCCGTCGAAGAAAAATACCGAGAAAATGAAAATACGAAGAATTAAGAGAGATAAACAAAAATAAAGAATACGAAAATTTAAGAAGACAATTTATAAAAGAAGTCGAAGTATCACATGCATATATAAATATGAATGTACCTTTCAGAACAAATGTGAAAGCAACAATAAGGACAACGGTGGAAACTCCCATTTAGAGCAAGCAATATCCATACCCAATGTTAGTGAACACTTTTGTAGAAAATATAATAAGGCCTAGTAAGACTCATTATAATTCACCAATATGGGTAGTACCAAAAAAGGATTAAATGAAGATGGGTCACCTAAATTAAGAATGGTGATTGACTACAAAAAGTTAAATGAACAAACACTATCAGATAAATACCCTATACCTGATGTGAATGTGATATTATCAAACTTATGTAAAGCTAAACTATTCTCAAGTATTGATCTGGAATCAGGATTTCACCAGATAGTGTGAGTCAGATAGCGAGAAAACTGATTTTTCAATAAATAATGGCAAATATGAATATGTAAGAATGTCATTTGATTTAAAAAATGCTTCCAGTATTTTCCAAAGAGCAATGGATGATATTTTGAGAGAATATATAGGAATCATGTCATGTTTACATAGACGACATAATAATATTTTCAAAAAACAAAGAAGAACATTAAAAACATTTGAATATTGTAATAAATACATTAAGAGAAGCACATATGAAAATATCATTGGAAAAATCTATATTTTATAAAAAAGATTTTGTACTTTTAGGATATGTTGTGGCTGAAAATATAATTAAAACAGACCCGAAGAAAATAGAAACTATAACAAATTACCCTATACCAAAGACATTAAAGCAATTAAGAAGTTTTTCAGGTTTGACAAGATATTACAGTTTTACAATTCTTAATAAATAATTCAACGATAGCTAAACCTTTAATAAAATACTTGTCAGGAGAAAACGGTAACGTATCTTAATATAAATCAAAGACCACAGAAATTGATTTAGATGAAGAAGGTATTAAAGTCTGTGAAAGATTAAAAAACTCGTAAAAATCAAATGATACTTATCAACTAGATTATGATAAAAAAATTATATGTAGCAATAGGTGCTGTACTATCACAAGATAAAAACCCTATAATTTTAATTTCAAAAATATTGAACCCCACAGAACAAAGATATGCAACGAATGAAAAAGAACTTTATGCAATAGTATGGGCACTTAAAACTCTACGAAATTACCTACATAGAATAGCAAATTTAGAAATCCATACTGATCATCAACCGCTCACTTTTACAGTATCGACAAGGAATCCAAACGCTGAAATGAAAAGATGGCATGCGTTTATAGAAGAATTTGCACCTAAAATAATTTACAAACCAGGACTAACTAGTGTAGTGGCAGATGCTCTATCAAGACAGACATTAAATAATTTATCTAATGAATCATCTTCAATCATCTCAACTGCATATTCAGCAGAGAGTAGTGACAATAATTAAATTAAGAAAACAATGATATCTCTTAATCAATCTAAGCAACAATTAGTTATAGCTAGTGGAGCTAAAATAACAGTACACGAGCAAACACAAAATTTTGGAAGAACTAGACATCTGATAGAATTTGATACGGTAGATAATTTGATTATCATTTTTAAATAATATTTACAACCAAAACTTGTAACAGCAATTCATTGTACACTAGAGGACTTATATCAAATAAAGGAAAAAATAGCTTTTGCAAACTTTTACAAATAAATTTCTATAAACAAAGAAATTTCCAATGGATATAATTAACTGGGAAGATCAAGGGTCTATAAAAGAACCATAATAGAGCTCATCGAAATAATAAAGAAAATATAAAACAGATTGAATCAAAATACTATTGGCCAGAAATGTACAAGCAGTTAATAGAATTTGCTAGAAATTGCGAAATTTGTAATAACAACAAATATGATAGGAAACCAAAAAGAGTTCCAATTGGAAAAACGTCAATACCTAAAACGGAAGGGGAGAAAATACATTTAGATATATTCCATGCACAAGGATTAATTTTTTTAACAAGTATAGATTACTATTCGAAATATTTAGTAATAAAACAAATAGAAGATAAAACTAATTTGGAAGAAAAAACATTAGAAATATTACAAAGTTTTCCAGAAATAAAAAAATTAAGAGAAGATAACGAACCGGGTTTCAGTACTCCTTAATTTAAAGCCCTAATGAATAGAATGAAAACTGAAATTTTTTATTGCGATCCAAAACACAGTTCGACGAATGGCCAGATAGAAAGAGTACATCCAACAATAATAGAACTAGCTAGTTATATTCAACAAGAACATGCATTAATAAATTATCCAGAAATAAGCAGTAAATAAAAACCTTTTGAAGTACTTTTTAACAAGCTACCACATGATGACCTACATGAAAGATTAACAAAAGCACAATCAGAGATGTTACAATATCATAATAGGAATAGAGAAATTAAAACTTATCAACATGGTGATATTATATATGAGAAAATAGTAACAGAGGGAAATAAACTAAAACCACGATATAAAAAACAAAAAATCAAAGAGCATTTAGGGAAAAAGGTTTAAAATCTATAGTAGGAATAGAATAGTTCATAAAGATAATATTAAAGCATAATAATAAAATAATCTTTACTTCAGAATGATACCGCAAACTAAAGAAGTAATGGAAGATGCTGAACTACCACAAAACTCTAGAGAACCAGAAGAATCAAGATCAGAAAAAGCGGAAATAGATGAATTTGTCAGAGAATTAATGATCGATGTAACAGCAGAAAGATTACGAGTAGAGTTAATTTTTAGAAATAGATGGGCAGCTAGAAATAAAAGAAGAAATAAAATCAATAGGGAAAACGAAACAATAGGGAAACGAAATTAATATTGAAATTCTTTTTCTTATAGATGCTACTAACTATAGTAATTACAACAGTCATCACACTTGTGAAAACGGAGGTTTTGGAAGTTATTGATTACACGAGAGATAATTTTATGTTAATTGAAAATTATAAAGCAATGATTTATGAAGAATTTGGTGAATTATTTCATTTAACAAATTTAACTTATTACAACAAGATAGCTGAAACATATAAACAAGATAAGATCATTAAAGGGGCTAAAATGATAGATTTTACAGTAAAATCAAGTAATGATGAAAATGATTTGGAAATTGGATTAATCGAAATACTATTAGCTCAGTTATAAAAGACAGAAAAACACAGAAAAATAGGTTGACGAAAAGAGGAACATGGGCGTAGCCAGGTATGGGTCTAGAGGGTCGTGGCACCCACCTAATTCTATATTAATTTTTTTTTTTTTTTTACATGCATACAATATAAAATTATTAAAAATCCACTGAAGGTTCTATTCAATTGAAGGAAATATACATAGTTATTATCAAAGAGTACGAAGACATTGTTTCGCATCTAGCGTGTGACCAGAGATTATACCACAAAAACAAAAAAGTTTCTTTGCCCACAACACTCACACTACCAACGCCTAACCACTAGCAACCACCAAAAGCTAATCATTTGGCAATGTGACGTCACGCACAAGTAACAACACACACACAAAATCTTCGAACAAAACAAAACGCAAAAACGTTTTTGCTTTGGCTTAGCGAGACTCAACACACAAAAATATGTACAAGTTAGTATTTCATGAGTTGAAATACTTAAAAAAAATAATTTTATTTTTTCTTTTGTTTTGTCACTAATGACAACATGATAATCGTTAAATGCTATATTTATACTATTCTAAACTATTAATAACTTGATGAGGTTGCATTGCTTCAACTAGTGCCAGTCGAACTGCATTTCTCGGAATTTGCTGTGTGGTTGACTTGTGCTGCTATTTTGCTTAGTCGAATTTTAAGTTCATCGCTTCGAGTTGTTTCGCAATCAATTTGAACTGTTGACTATTTTTTGAATGTAGGTTAACTTTTTAAGTTAATTGTTTTCTTCCGTTGAATTGTTTCGCAATTTCTTAGTTTGTTGAACCGTTGGCTGTTGCAGTTTTTGAATGTAGGTTAGTGGTGTGGCTTGTGGAGTTTATTAACACTTCGGGTGTTAACTCTTCCCCTCTTAAATCGATTGTCCTCAATCGGAGTAGTGGATGGGTGCTGCATTTCGCATTTTTAATTGAAAAAAAGGGCCTTTTGGTGCTTCTGCTACAGTTGTGTGCGTTGCAGGTGATATCGAGAATTGTTGCTTATGTTTAATAGTACAAAAAATAATAAATGCTACAATAACGATAAGAAATATTATTATTACATCAGTGCTTAAACTAATAACATGCGTGCTTTTATTTTTGTCTATCAGTAGCTGAATATGATCATCGTATTGCAACTGTTTTATATACAAATTTTCAAGTTTAAGATCTTTATTTTTCATATTTGAACTTTCTTTTACTTTAGTTATAAAATTTGGTAAAATGAATTTATCATGTAATCTTAATTTAACATTAAAAAAAGTTTTATTGTCTGCACTTATTTCACAGTTTTCGAATTTAATTAAAAAAGTTCCTTTCATTTTTATCTCTATTCTATTGCAATTATGTAATATTTTTGAGAAAAATTTCTTGAAGATTAATATACCTGGTACAATTTCAACTATATTTGATTTCGTTACAGTTTGCATATCGCAGTATGCCTCTTCAAAATTGAGTATATTCGATAAACATTTATCATTAATTGTTTTTAAGTTTTTCTTTAGGTTGTTTTTGACATTTATATCATAGATGTTATTATTTGAATCTACTAGGTATTCATTAATTTCTAATATTATGGATTTATTATTATTGTTGGGAATAGGTTCAAAAGTTATTGTTGAAAAGATATTGTTGGAATATTGAGGAATTTGGAGGATTATTACAATATTACGGTCTTGCGTACCGACTGCTACCTTTATGTTTGCATAGCTGTCAAAGTCCGTTAGAAGGTCAAGCTCTGTATTTGTCAAAATGTCTGTAGGTATTATACCGAGTTTGCTTGAAAATATTACTTGTCCAATATCGTTAATGTGGTTCCGTAAAAGAGATAAGTCATTATTTATTTGGTATATATGTTCCATGAATTGCATTTCGTCTTCCAATGTTTTTATTCTATTCTGTGTGTTTTCTTTTAATGTATTTATGTAATTCTTAATTATAGATTGCTGTTTATTTATGTGACTTGTAATGTTATTTATTTGGTCGGTCATGAGATTATTAACATAAGTTAAATTGTTTATACTGTTCTTAATGTTCCTAGCGTTTTGGTTTATTATGTTGAGAGCGTCGTTGATTTGTTGTTCGTCGTCGCTGTCCATTGTACCTGCAATATATTTTAGTCCTTTACCTAATATGTTAGCTATACCTCGTTTTGACTTGGATCGAGGGTGTAAATGATCTATTTTTGCTTGAAGTAAAATTAGATTTTTATTCAGGGTGTTTAATAACTGTTTGTCTTCGAAAGTTGTTGCTGTCAATGTGTCAATGTTGTTTGAAATTAAAAGGATCGTTTCGTCGTATGGTCGTAATGGTCGATTATTTTCTGTTCCCCTGTCTTAATAGGTATATACCCATTATTGTTTGAAAGGTTTTGTATTTCGATTTGCTGTGCTGCAGTCATCAGTATCATTAAGTTAATTAGAATTGTTGTCGTTTCCATAATCTGGAAAGAAAAAAAAAATCTTATGTCATAGTCTTATATTATTTTTGTGAACTATTCTTCCTGACTGTGTTTTAACTGTGGTATTATAATCTTGAGCTACGATTTCTTTCTTATACCTGGATGATAACTTGTTTCCTAGTCTACGATTTAATTTTACAAAAATTTCATCCCCTTCTGAATACTTTGTTGGAGTTGATCGACTCTTATTATGATAGGAAAGGTCAGCATTTTGCTTGTCTTGAATTTTCCTGGAAATTTCTTGCCTATCGATGTCCAGTGATCTTGAACTGCTACTTACTTGTCTTGCAAAAAATATTTCTATTGGTTTTTTTTCAGTAGTAGAGTGCACAGAATGGTTGTATTCTTTGACAGATTTTTCTAAAAGTTCTTGGAAAGATCTATGGGTCTTTTCAACTTGAAGACAACGCATTATTTCTTGCAAAGTGGAGTGAAAACGTTCCACCTGTCCATTGGAACAACTTGTATATGGTGGCGTTCGATATATTCTTGTACCAAATTCGTTTTCGATCATGTAATTTATTGTTTCCGAGTTAAAATATTTTTCATTATCCATAACTATTGTTTCTGGTACTAGAATGAAAAGAATATCCCTCAATGGTTGTCTTATATCTTCTGCTGCTTTAGATTGAATAAGTTTTGCAACAGCATATTTGGAAAATTTGTCGAATGCAGTAAGAATTAATATTTACTGCATATATTATAATAATTGTTTGCCGAATAACAATATATCTATGTGAACTATCTGGCCTGGGAATTTTGGGATGGGAGTTGCTTGAATGTGGGGTTTTGGAGGGTGTCGTTCATACTTATTCTCCTTACATGTAACGCATAATTTAATAATTTTTTTTATTTTATTTGCCATTCCGGGAAAATAATATTTTTCTAGGATTTGTGTTCTATTCTCTTTGCTATTCCTATGAGCTCTATTGTGTGTACTAATTATAAGTTCTTCCTGCTCCTGGTCGTTAGTTATATCTTGAACTTCTATTTGTGTAAACCTAATACGATATTTATTAAAGTGTAAAGGGTACAATTCCTGTATTTTTCCCATTATGGATTCTTCCGTTTTAATGCAATTAATTACTGACGGGTTAAGATATCTTTTGAGTATTGAGATTAATATTGTTGGAGAGTACTCTGGTTCTGTTATTATATGGCGATGGTATGTTGGAAAAATTATTTTAAACTGGTAAGTGGAAACTCTATCGCTATTTAAAAATATTTGATTTTTAAAAGCATTAATGGGAGCTTCAACACTGTATATTAAATTATGGGATGAGCTATCATCAGAATTTGTTGCTAATGATAACGTATTAATTTGTGATTCGTTTAGCGGAATTCTAGATAATGCATCGGCCACGATATTTTGTTTACCAGGTTTGTAACATAGCTCATACGAGTATTCTTCTAGAGCTGCCTTCCATCTTTTAATTTTTGAATTATTATTTTTGTTGCTCAGCGCATATGTAAGCGGCTGATGATCAGTAAAAATTTGTACTTTAGCTGATCCATACAAATAATTTCGGAAAGAATTGAGAGCCCAAATTATGGCTAACATTTCTTTTTCGTTAGCTGCATAATGTTCTTCAGCTCTATTTAATGTTCTTGAAATAAATGCTAAAGGTTTCGAGCCTTGCGATAAAACAGATCCAATAGCAAAATTGGAAGCATCCGTTACCAATTCAAATTGTTTACTGTAGTCAGGGTATGCTAGTATAACATCCTTGGAGGTGAGTGCGTGTTTTATGTTATCAAAGGCTTGTATCGCTATCTTGTCCAGAACTATATTTACTTTTGATGATTTATTTTTTGAAATTCTTCCTTCTTCCCCTCTAAGAAGCGATGTTAGGGGTTTTGCCAGTTTTGCATAATCCTGAATAAACTTACGGTAGTATCCGGATAAACCAAGAAACCTACGAAGATCTTTTAAGGTTGCTGGTTGCTGAAATTTAGCGATTGCTTCAACTTTCGCTGGACTGGTTTTTACACCTTCTGGAGTAATAATATACCCTAAAAATTCTACCTTTTTTTTGAAGAAATTACATTTATCTAATTGAACCTTCATATTGGCTTCCTCTAAGGTTTTAAATATTTCTTGTATATGGCTGAAATGTTCGTCCTCCGTCTTGCTGAAAATAATAATATCGTCAATGTAGACGTAGCAATATTTCCCAGGCGCATTTTTTAAGCCAAATGGTAAACGTGTAAATTCGTATTTACCGTTATTAATAGAGAATGCGGTTTTCTCTATATCAGATTTTTTTAGTGGAATCTGGTGAAAACCACTTTTTAGATCGAGCACAGAAAAAAAATTACTATTTCCTAGTTGGGATATGACCTCTGATATCTCAGGAATTGGATATCTGTCTGCTACTGTGACGGTGTTTAATTTCCTATAATCAATGACCATGCGGTATTGTTTATTGCCCGCTGAATCCGCGTTTTTAGGTACAATCCATACTGGAGAATTGTACGGTGATCTTGATGGTCTTATGATACCATCGGATAATAGTTTCTTCACTTGAGATTCTACCTCGCTTTTGAGAGAAGCAGGATAAGGGTAAAATTTTGTATAAACGGGAGTGTCCGTTGTAGTTCTAATTTGACCCATAACCTTAGTTGTGTAAGTAAGCCTTTCGTCAGGTTCTGAAAAAAGCCTGGGGTATGTGTTTACAATTTTTTCCATGTTATCTCTTTGTTTGGGTGATAAATTTTCTTCCCTTATATTTATAGCGTTGACGCTTTGAGATGGAAGCTGTTTGAGACCAACAACGAAGTTGTTTCCCAATATCATATGAGAGAGAGAGGCAAACTCAATAAACTGTTTGTTGAAGCTAAATCTTGTCATTTCAATGTTTTTGCCTTTACGGAAACGTGGTTGAATGACGCTATCAAAAATGAAGAAATTCTAGATAGCAACTGGACAATATACCGGAATGACAGAAACTATGCAAGCTGCGGCCTGTCTCGAGGAGGCGGTGTCTTAATTGCCACACATAACTCCTTATCTAGTGAATTGATTGTAACCTGCTCCTCCAAATGCTTTGAGCACAAAATAATCAAAATAAGGCTAGATCAAAAAGCTTCCGTATACATAGGTGTTATTTATATTCCTCCGAATTCAACCCACAATTCCTACAATGAATTATGTGAAATCATAACGTCAATAACAGCTGCGTTAAACGAAGATGATAGAATTATTATTTTTGGAGACTTCAACCGTCCCAATATAACTTTTGTGCACGATGATGATGACAACCATCTCCTTCCAATTAACCTGTCCAATGCGGTCGACTTCGATTTATTAAGTACTTTTTATAGTAATGATTGTCAGCAAGTTGCTCCTGCTCCAAACCGAAACAATCGCTGGCTAGATTTGATTTTTACTAACTCATATGACGATGTAAAGGTTAGTCCAACCTGTGAGGCTGAGCAGATATTTTCCAATACCCTCCACCATACTGCTTTTACTACTGAGTTATGTACTAACAACATAACTTTTATGCAGTCATTCAATAATTCTATTGTATACGATTTCCTCAATGCCGATTACAATAACATTAAAAATGACTTAAATTGTTTGGACTGGAACCACTTGTCTGCACTAGAATTGGACGATGCTGTATCGTCTTTCTATCAAAAAGTCTTTTCTGTATTTGATACTCATGTTCCAAAAATAAAGAAAAAAAATAAACTATCGGAACCGTGGCTTGATTCAAATCTTAGAAATTTGAGAAATCAAAGAAATAAACTTTACAGAGTGATTAAAAATTGCGTCATTGTAAGTGATGAGGTAAAGGTTAGATACGAAGAGCTGTCTAAGGAGTTTTCCATTAAGTCCGAAGAGGCTTATAGGCTTTACACCAATTTAATTGGAGAAAGGATTATTGAAGACCCGAAAAAATTCTTCGATTTTGTAAATGTAAAACGGAAATCGACCGGATACCCAAACTTCATGTTTAAAGGCAATGTTACTTCATCTAACTCACAGGAAATTTGTAATCTCTTTGCGGATCATTTTAAAGAAGTCTTTTGTTCAACTACTTCCCAAAATCAACCTACATTTGCCAGTATAACTAGTAGACCGACATTGGTTTGTGAAATAAATATTACATGGAGTGACATAACCAATTCCATTAAAGAATTAGATTCAAATAAATCTCCAGGTCCAGACCTTATACCACCAATTTCACTTGTTCAATGTTTAGACCAATTAATTACGCCGTTACATATGATTTTTAACAAATCCTTGCATACAGGTATATTCCCAACTTTTTGGAAATCTTGTCATCTTACGCCAATTTATAAAAATGGCGACAAGAGATCAGTTGAAAATTATAGGGGTATTGCAATATTGTCAGCAATTCCAAAGCTATTTGAAAAAATTATATGTTCCAAACTCACGAGCATAATTAATCCGTGTTTAAACGAGCAGCAACATGGTTTTCGTAAAGGACGATCAACAACCACAAATCTTGCAATCATGGCATCAGACATTCTTACTAAAATGGAAAAGGGCCACCAAATAGATGCAGTCTATACAGATTTTAGTAAAGCCTTTGATCGTGTTGATCACGAAATCCTAGCTAAGAAACTAGAAAAATTTGGTATATCAGGTACTGTGCTGAAATGGCTCAAGTCTTATCTCTGTGAAAGATCCCAATATGTAAAATTTCAGGGTACTTTGTCTAAAAAGATTGTTGTCTCGTCGGGTGTACCTCAAGGTAGCCATCTTGGCCCACTTCTCTTCAACATATTTATTGCAGACATATCTGAAGTTTTGCATGATCTCCCCCATCTCTTATATGCAGATGACTTAAAATTATACTATAACATTAGATCAGAAGTGGATTCAGTATTCTTACAGAATAAGCTTTTTTCTCTGGAACAGTGGTGTAGTAAAAATAAACTTTATTTAAATATAAATAAGTGCTTCGTTATAAGTTTTGCCCGTAAAAACGTAATCACATATAGCAGATACATGCTAAATAAGGTAGAACTTAAAAGGGTCAACCACATAGCAGATCTTGGAATAATTCTTGATAGTAAGATGCGCTTTAACCTTCACTACGATCATATCATATCCAGGGCAAACAAAATGCTCGGATTCATAAAAAGACGTGCAAAAGAATTCAAAAACCTTTGGGTAACTAAAACCTTATACTGCACATTAGTACGACCAATCTTAGAATACTGTTGCATAATTTGGAACCCAGCTTTTGTAGTGCATAGTGAAAGGCTAGAATCTATTCAAAGACAATTCTTGCTTTTTGCATTGAGAGACCTATACGATCCTCGTGACTATACAAATTTACCACCATACGAGAGTAGACTTAAAATCCTCAATTTAATGTCGCTGTCATCAAGGAGAATATTACTTTGCTCATGCTTTACATTCGATGTTATTACTGGTAACATCGATAGCGAATACATCTCGAGCAAGGTACTATTTAATGAACAAATAAGGCGAACAAGGTATACAAAATTGTTAAAAGAATCGCATCACAACACTATTTACGCATTGAACGAGCCCTTGAATAGATGTTGTAAAATATTTAATAATATCAGCGAGCATTATACACCGCCAATATCGAAATTCAGATTCAAGCGTTCTCTTTCCAAATCACTTTCCTTTACATAACTACTTCAGAATCTTCTCCAATTCCTTTTCACCATTCTGACCCCTTTTCTATTTCCTTGATCTAGCATTTGTAGAAAAATTGTAAATCAAAAATTTGAATGTTAAATAAGTAAAACACCGCATTGTAATATTAACTCTATTCTCCCATATCCAAATGCCTCTTCTTACATTGCCGTCTACCACCCATACCTAAACAAAATTTAGTTGTTCTCCCACTCAGCTTTCCATCTTAATAATATTTTAGCATAGTATTAAAAATTAGCACATATTTTTACTATGTGTATAAAATCTGTTAGTATGTAAGCTTAGTATATAAGTTCCCCCTTCGTTCTTCTTCTTGTCTTTTCTTTTTGACGTGTTTTTGAAAATGTGTCGATTCATGTGGGCGGATTACGCCCACTGAGAATTGCATATCTTCTACACCTAAAACAAGGAAAGAGGAGAGAAAAACAAAAAATAAAAAAATAAATACAACAACAACCTGTTAGAAAAATAAGTTAGAATAAGTATATTGCCTTGTTTGGCTAAATAAATAAATAAATAAATAAATAAAATATAATTTTTATTGGTATATATAACTGTTTTAAGAGCTTTAAGGGTATCGTTTCCTAGGATACCATCAAATGTTTTCAATGAGGGCATTAAATAAAATTTTATTTCATCTTCGACATTAAAAAGTTTCACATATGTATGTTCATTAATTTTTACATCACCTATAATTGATCTCGCATAAAAGGGGTTTTCATTCTTTATGCGTTTTTTTACTAATTCGGGTTTGACATAATTTTTACTGGAACCCGTATCTACTAAAAACTTCAAAATGCTACAGCTCTCCGTTCTCACCTCAAAGTATGGGAGCGAAGAGCTGATCATGCTAAAAAATGAATATCGCTAGGTTCTCCGAACTGAATATCTTCACTTTCGGTCTGCTCATTTCTTTCTGCTGATTCATCTATATAGAATGTCCTTTGAGTCTTGTTTTGTTGGTGATTGGTGACAGATGGCGGTCTTTTGCCATGAAACTGGTTCTGAGGTGTCCTGTTCATATAGTTGACCCTGTGTGAGTATATAGTCTGATCAACTTCCATAGGCTCTGGCCTAGGTTGAGGTTTAGGTGGCCTAGCTGGAGTGTTTTGAAATTGTTGTAATGGTTGTTGTTTAGCTTGCTTACCTATTTGATTTGGATATGATATATGTGCTAATTGGGGATAAAAATCTTGTTGTTGAATTTGTGCTGGAAATCTCCTCGGAGGGAGCTGGGTATTGTGAAATGTTTTGTGCATATTTTGTCTTGCGTAATTCGTACGAAAATTTTGGTTATCTAATTTCAGACAAAGGTGTAGCGCCTGAGGTAAATCGATAGGTTCTCTTATACCTAGCAGCCTTGGGAGGTCTCCGTTCAGTCCTCTTATAAAAGTGTCTAATGCTTTATTTCTGTAAGACTGTGTCAACATATGAAGAGATTCGTTACCCATCTCAACACATCCTAATTTATCCAAAATTAGTGAGAGATGTTTGTATACTTGCTGATAAAATTCAGCTATTGTACTATTTCCCTGTATCAAAGTTGCCATTTGGTACTCTAATGTGGAGAGGTCGCGCTTATCGGAATAGTGCATAGACAAACATTTTGTTATTGCCAACCAGTCGAGAGGCGTGTTATACGACTCTAGTGCAACGTCGGCGTTACCTACTATCTTGTTTCTAACTACCGTAAGGACTCCATAATACTTCGGAGTTCCTCTTAATGGTTCGTATACATTTAATATGCGCTCTACACTTTTTTTCCATGAGTTGAATTCTCCTGGACGCCCAGAGAATTCTTTTAAACATTTGACGACGTCAGGTATTTTGTCTAGGTCCTCTAAGTTTGCTCTATGTCTTTCGTCTATTGTTTGGTCAGTTGCCGAAAACAAACTGTTGGTAGGGTTTAGAGTTGCTTGTACTACCCGTGGTCCTTGTTGTTTAAAAATGTCTGTGGCTATATTTGCTATAAGTGATGTTAAATCATCTATGCTTAATTGAGAGCTTTGCGTTGTTTGGGGAGCAGCCGGTGCGTTATTAGAGGGAAGGACGGGGGGGCGGATTAAGTTATTTTGATTTGCCATATTTGGCTCTTTTACAAAAGTATTGAAAAAATAAGAATTAAACTTACTTATATATCTTAAGTATTAAGCTTACTCTAGTGCTACTCTTGTTTTTTCTCCGTTATTCCTTGATTCGGTAAAGAGAAGTCTATATCGGCGTTCTTTAATGATGTCCTGGTAATCAACTGTTTCAGTGTCTTCGCCGTAAGTTTGTCCTCTTGCCTCTTCTGATGGGATTGGTGTAAATGATGATTCCGACTCGGTTTCGTCTATTTTTGGGTGTAGATCCTCTGGTAACATGTGTTGGTTTTTTCGAGAAGCTTTTCCTGTAGCCTTTTTACTTGTGGTTCTATTTCTCGAAGATAGCTTGCACTTCTTTAATTTTATGTTTTTGATATTTATTTAATTTTGTTGTTTCTGTGGTTGGGGCTGGCACATAATACCTCCTTTTTGCCTCACTTGCGGCTACTAAGGCACCTTCTTACCACTTGTTTATTGTCCTTATTTTAATAAGTTTTACGCGGTCCGAGTTTGTTTTAAGGATCGCGTTTTTACACTAAGCTTTACGCTTTGTTCTTCGTGCTACTGTATTTACTTTACGCTTTTACAGGTTCGCGATTTGCTCGGGCACCAGTTAGTATTTCATGGGTTGAAATACTTAAAAAAAATAATTTTATTTTTTCTTTTGTTGGACAAGTGTCCACTTTATTGATCACAACACTAATGACAACATGATAATCGCTAAATGCTATATTTATACTATTCTAAACTATTAATAACTTGATGAGGTTGCATTGCTTCAACTAGTGCCAGTCGAACTGCATTTCTCGGAATTTGCTGTGTGGTTGACTTGTGCTGCTATTTTGCTTAGTCGAATTTTAAGTTCATCGCTTCGAGTTGTTTCGCAATCAATTTGAACTGTTGACTATTTTTTGAATGTAGGTTAACTTTTTAAGTTAATTGTTTTCTTCCGTTGAATTGTTTCGCAATTTCTTAGTTTGTTGAACCGTTGGCTGTTGCAGTTTTTGAATGTAGGTTAGTGGTGTGGCTTGTGGAGTTTATTAACACTTCGGGTGTTAACTTACATAGTACGTCATTGTATTGTACAATGACGTATGATCAGCTGTTTGAAACTGATATGTTTTCCCCTAGAAGCGCGGCTATAGATGTTAACACATCAAAAATATTCTAATTTGAGAGAACATGTAGTTCTGTCTGCTGTTCTGTCTGTACGTGTTGTCTCTATACGTCGTCATACTCATTGGTTTTATGTCAGTGGTGGGCACAACTAAAACTGTGCTTGTATTGATGCTTATTAGTATTAGTGAGATGGCAGAAGTACCCACCAAACACAAAGGCAAGCGTTTGAAATATAATGGTGCATTATATTTTCTTATTTAATATTTTACGCATTTGAAGTAAAAATATTTTGCAAATTGTGTATTACTTAACTAAGGGAATAAGAAGAATATGCTACTAGCGAAGTATTCGTTCCTGTTTATATATTTTTAGCATAACATCATTTATTTGAAATGAAACACGTTTGTTTGCTGGGTAAATTCTCTTGAAATTCGCTGTCTCATCGACAACTAAATTAAAGAGGCTAAGAATACGTGTGAAATCTCTCGCGTTTTTTGTTTTTTTACCAGTTGTCGATATGTCTTGGGTGATTTTTTGCTACAATAATTTTTTTGCAAGAAATACCGTTATACATTTGTTTTCGCGTTTTGCTTCATTTGGAAGTTGCATCTGTTTAGTTTTAAGTAAACTTTTAATTGTGTCACAAGTGTTTTTGGTGTGAAATAAAGCGTTAAATATTTAAAAATAATATTTAAAAATAAAAAAAAAAAAAAATTCAAATGGATATACGCAACTTTTTCACCGGTGAGTTTTAATTTTTTTATATGAAACACAAACAATGTATTTCATTTTCATAATTTAAACTAAAAATTATTATTTTTAGGAATTGGTGATAGTACAAAACGCAAGCTTCAACCAAATGAAGAGGCTGTACAAGAAAAAAATTGTATGCGATTCCTTGTCACAAGAACCAGTGGTATCAGCTCCAGTGATCCAAGAAGCAATCGGGGAAGATTTTGCTGAAAATTGGCCTATAAATGATATTGGACAGTGGGTTGGTCGCGTATTTGTAATGGATGACAGTGCTAAAAGAGAAATGCTAAATAACTGCTAGATACCACAATTATATTTTTGCCGAAGATTCCGCTGACCCAAAAAGAAAATTTTGTCACTATTGGCTACAAATGTATACTCCTTGGCTTGCGTACTCCAAAAAATTGAAGGGATCAGTTTGTTTGTATTGCGTTCTTTTTCCTCCAAAAAACGTACAAGGGTATACAGGATCATTTATTATAAAAGCTTTTGTACGCTATAAACAAATCCATGAGCATTGCAAAAAACATTGATTACTAAATCAATAGCATAAGCAAGCGGTAGAAGCAGCGAAATCATTTTTGACTAATATTCCAGTAGACGCAATGATGGTTTCAGGTCATAAGAAACTGATTGAGGAGAACCGTAAAATTGTTACCTCCATCACAACATGTATTTTATTTTGCGGAACACATGACATGGTCTTTGCGAGGAAAAAATCAATAAAGCACTACTCCAGGTAGTATAGTTTCTTAAGAAAGAAAATCTTATACTATAAATTTTTTTATTAAGATATTTTCCAAGATCTAATAAGTCTGAGAATCGATTGTGGCGACCAGATTTTGCAATGGCATTTAGATAATTCGAACAAAAATGCAAAATACTTGTCACCACAAATCCAAAATCAATTAATTACTTTATGTGATTTAATAATAAAAGACGACATCGTGCAGGACATAAAAAAATCTTTTGCGTACAGCATATTAGCTGACGAAACAGCGGATATATCGGGGAAAGAGCAACTATCTGTTGGAATACGCTTCTTTGACGAGGAAAAATATTTAATTCGAGAAGAATTTCTTGGGTTTGTGGAATTAAATGCAATGAATGCAAAATGTATTGCCGAAGAAATTCAAAATTTTATATCGACATTGCAACTGGATGAATCTAAATGTGTTGAGCAGGGCTATGATGGTTGTAGTACTATGGCTGGAAAAGAAGGAGGTGTACAAAATATTGAATAGTGTTGAATGTTTAATAGTGAACTGAACCTCGTTGTAAACGATCTAAACGTTCTCCCAGAAATTCGAAACACGATAGGTATGTATTTAACTGTTTACGGATTTACAATGAATTCATGTTCAATCTTTTCATTTACAGGTACAATAAAAGATATTAGTGGTATTCAATGAACGACGTATTTGTAATGTAAACCGCGTATGTGTGGTAAGTTGTATGAACTTACGGCACATACGCTATTTACACCACAAATACGGCGTTAATTGAATACCACTATTATAAATTTTTTTAGGGAATCACCTTTGACAAGAAAGTGCATTCCAAGTATCCCAATGCTCTGCGAGACACGTTGGTCACACAAATATAAAAGTATCACGTGTTTCAAAGAAAATTTTGTTGATATTGTGGAAACATTGGAAAGGTTAACAGGTGAAGGAAATCAGAACACGCGGAAACATGCCTTTCAACTCCATTGCGCAGCCACCCAACCCGTTTTCGATTTCAGTGTGTTTGTAATTGCACAGTATTCCCTTCTGTTGGAACCAACTGCAAATATTTTGCAGTCTAAAACTATGAATAAATCCAATGTGCCAAGCAAATAAAATTAATAATGGCCGTTCTACAGGAACACCGAACTAATGCACAGGGCATTGTGGACGGATTGCTTTTTTCTATTCAAGAAAACACAGCCAATTTAGGAATAGAGATGTCTGTTCCAAGGATAGTCTCTCGTCAAACGCACCGTTCAAATCCCCCATTTTCATCACCTGCTGAATACTGGAAGCGATCTATATACATTCCTTATATAGATTCTTTAATTTCATCACTGGACAGGAGATTTAATGAAGAGAAAAGGCCAGCGTTTGCAATTCATTGTTTGCACCCATCAAACATGCTTTCTTTGAAGCTGGAAGAGCTTAAAGATGCCACAAAAACGTTTGAGCATTTTTATGAGTTGGATGATTTGGAAGGAGAAAGAGCTTTGGTATAATTCTTGGCAACAAAAAAAATGGGTAAAGACGAATTAACCGACTTAGAGCTGGCGAGTATTTTGAAAGACGCTGGATTATTTTATCCAAATATAAGAAAGGCGTTATTAATTTCATTGTCACAGCCGTGCACTACTACAACTGTTGAGCGGTCATTTAGCACTTTAATGCGAGTAAAAACATGGTTGCGCTCCACAATGACTGAAGCTCGTTTAAACGGTAAAATAATATGCAATTTTATTTACTATCAAAAAATAAGTGTATATATATATGACAGGACTATGTATGCCAAGCGTCCACCGAAAATTGGTAACCGAGAAGAAGGACGAGTTTTTGGAAAAAATTGTAGAAAAATTTTCAGAAGATCCACGCACATTACTCCTCAAATAGATCGAAATTGTAATAATCATAAAAAATTATAATTTTCGTGGCACCACCCTATTTCATATCCTGGCTACGCCCTTGAAGAGGAATCAATGAGTTAGGTACACTTTGGAAATGGATAGCAGGTACATCTGACCATGATGACTGAATAAATATTAATACAAAACTAGACGAATTAGTTCAGAATAATAATAAACAATTTGTGATAAATTCTTAGATATTTGAAGCTATACAAGAAATTCATTATGCAATAAAGGACTTACCATATTCGACAAATTTACAGCTCATGATCAAGAAAAGAAATCAACTTATATTAAATGAATTACATAAAGTGATTTTCACTATAACATTAGCTAAAGCAGGTATACTTAGCCCAGTTTTCCAACATCTAGATGGAATTAAGGAGTGATGATCCTACTTCTAGATGAAATTAAGGAAATTATCAAACATGAGTATGAAAGGGTAACTATTGTTGATTTGATGGATATTTCAGCTTTTAAGATTGTTCAAAATAAAGACTTGATTGTTATTTATATAAAGTATTCTATAGCCATAAAAACCTGTAAATTTTTTGAAACAAGGGCAAAAAGTCAAGAAAATGGAAAATTGATAATACCTCCAGAAATTGTGAAATTGAATAAAACTTATGAAAATATAAATAATTACAAGAAAGAACTAACGAATACTTTTTGTAAATTAAACAAAGAAGAAACATGTTTGTCAGAAATGTTGAATAAAAGAAAAGGAAAATGTAATAAAATAAAAAGTTCGAATAAGAAACTAGAAAAAATTATAGATGGTGCAATGTTATTAAGTGGAGAACATATTGTGAATGATGTAAAATTAAATGGAATCTATTTGGTAACTTTTAACGACAAAATAATTGTTGATAATGAAACTTATGTTAATGAAAAAGATATTATGTATAAGTATATAAAGAATAATAATTTTAATGATTTCGATGTAAATTATATAGAATTAGAAAGTGCAAAAGAAATTGAAAACTTAAACTTACTGAATATGAATAAAACTTCAACTACAGTAAATCATTCAATTTGGACATTATGTAGCTTAGTAATATTGTCAATAATAATTTTTATTTCATATAAAATATTAAAATATGTAAGATTAAATAAAAGCTCAAAAAAAGAAAACATTTATATTGAAGAAATGCAAAATAGAATTGAAGATTTAACAAAAGATTTAACAAACCGGGACGTTTTGTCTTGAACTAAGGGAGGAGTTAAATATTGCAATTACATTATAATCTTATGGAAGAAATAAACAAAATTTATTCTAAGCAAAACATGTGTTCAAATGAGTATGTTTCTAATTCAAATAATCAAAAGAGTAAAATTTCAGTTAACTAAATCGTAATACGTTCTACTCAAATTCCAATTCTAATTAAAATTAATCGAACGATGTTCGATTCAAATTACATTTCTAAGTTCAATTGAAATATTGTAAACACAAATCATGAATAAATATGAGTAGCCTAAGTATAAGACAGTTAGTTTTGTCAGTCAATTGTGAATTAATTGTGAGTTGAGAGTTAAGTGCAAATTTGAAATAAATTTAACTTAATAAGTTTTAGTATGTTTAAGAAATATTAAAATAAAAATAAATTTTTTTTTTATTTCAAAATAACACTCTAAAACTTTAATTTGAATTGTAGAGGTATTGCAGACCCTAAATATGTCATTAATAAAAAGAACAAACAGCAGTACATATATTTTAGTTTTCGACACAGCAAGCAGAGGAGTGTTACGTGACCTTCATCATAAAAATACCTTATATTATAAAATAGTTTGGCAGTGGCACAACTATGTTCTAAAACATGATTGCTGATAGATCGAGATAAAAGATTGTTTTCATTAATGTAGTTTTCAATTTGATCTGCCATAAGAACCTCACACACTTTGGGCCAGGCAAAATAGGATGCTGATAGGTCTATAGTCATTAGGCTCATTTGCAGTTGGTTTTTTTTTTGCCACCGGCATAACAAGAGCAACTTCCAAAAGGCAGGAAACAGGGACGTAGTGATACAGTGGTTTATGATATGTTTGCAGAAGAATAAGCTTTATGAATTTTATTGAAATATGGTCCTCTCTAACCGCATAAGACTTAATTTTTACTATTGACTTTTTCACATTAGTTGCATTTACTGTGGGCAATTGAATATTTTCATGTTCAGCAGAACCAGAGAAAACGAAGTTGTTAGGAGTAGGCACTGTTCTGGAGAGAAAGAAATCATTTAAAATATATGGGTCAATATTGCATTCATTAGAACTTTTCTCACCAATACCCATTGCTTTCAAGTTCCTCCACAGCACCTCTGCGTGGAGTGAAGCATTTAATTTCGATGTGCAGAATTTTTCTTTAGAGTGCCTAATAAGCCGAACTGTCATATTACTAGCAATTCTCAATTTATCCCAATTATAAGCTGAGGGACACCTTTATCACACGTTGTGAAGCTTGTTACTTTTTTAATAGCGTTTTGAACTTTAGTTGTAAACCAAAGGCATGTCGTGTTTTTTACCGTTAACGCATGGGAACATGTTTTCCAAACAGACCATTTACAATATTCGTAAAGACGTTCAATTTATTATCAACAGATTCTACAAACCATACATCATTGCAAGATGTTAGACATAAGTCTTTGTGGAGAGCCCAAAAATTAATCGATTTAAAGTCACGATAGGTGAAGATATCAGAGATTGTACTATGAGACAAATTAACATTCATGCAACAAAACAAAAGATCATGATCGGAAAATTGGGATGGATAGCAATACTGGCAAAGCGTGTTGGAAAAGTTTCAATGACAAATGGCAATCCATCGGTGGAAACATTATTGCAAAACTATTCAGAAGTGTTATCACTACATAATACGAGGATTGTCCCAGAAGTACCCGTGCTGGAGTATATATAGCGGTTGTGGCTTTAAAAAATTACTATGGTAGAAAGTATTAATCTTATAATGCTTAAGTTTCAAGATCGAAGACGCTACGTTATTAAGTCTTTGTTTGGCAACCATTATAACTGAACGCTCTCAGTGAATTTGTAAACATTGAAAAAATGGGTCATCGTTATGTGATACAATACTTTAATTTGAAAGGTCCAAGTCCAACCAATATCAAAGTCGAGCTAGATTAAAGCTAGATAAAGTGTTGTTTCATGAAGGCAATGCATCAGATCACACATCCACTATCGCGTTGGCCGAAATTAATCAATTAAAGTTTGAATTGCTTTCTCACGCAACCTATTTGCCAGATTTAGCCTATTTGCCAGATTTAGCCCCCTCGGATTATTTTCTCGGTGGTAAAAGATTTGCGAACAAAGAAGAGGTGGAATCTGCGGTTGCTGGCTATTTTGAGGCGCTCGAAGGATCTTACTTTAAACAGGGTATCAAAGCTATTGAATATCATTGAGAAAAGTGTGTCTAGCCAAAAAGTCTATGTTGAAAAATAAAAATATTTGTTCCGAAATTTATTGTGTTTTCTTTGTTAGGTCGGGTACTTTTGGGACCACCCTCGTAGATTCACATTGAAATCATCACATATAACAAATAAGTTATAACAAATCAATTATATAACTATTCAGCTCAAAAAAAAACAATAGCCTCGATGGCTATTGCACTTACTAGAATTATACACACAGGACAGGAACACATCAACAATTCACATATTTAAATATTCAACATTACTATTGCATGTGAACTTAGATACTGATAAAGATTACAGCGACAATAAATAGCAACTCCACCATCTTTCCTTCGAACACTGCAATAGAGTGTGGAATAACAATAGAGTTCAGCTACTACAGCTTTTTCGTACTTCCTCAGCATTAACCCATTTAAAGCCACGACCCAGAAATCATTGAAAAATATCAATGTTAAGAATACTAGTGCCTCCAAACAAGTTAATGTGGGAAAAATTTACCCACCAATGAATGGGTTGGGCTCATTGACAACACAAGACATAACAACTAACCATTAAAACAAATTACACAATTATTTTTAATCTACTTTTGAGTTGACCTTCTGACAAGGTAGCATCAAAAACGCTACAATTGTTAACAAAAGTACTCACGCGGTTTAGAGGAGCAGTAGCCATATAATTTGTTCTACTGGATGGTAAATAAATTCAATAAATTCCTTCGGGTTCCTCAGAGTAGCCACCTTGGTCCACTTCTGTTCATTTTAGCAATCAATGATGTAACTCACATCATAGAACACTCTCATCTACTTACCTATGCCGATGATATGAGAATATACAGAACAGTAAATTCTAAGGACAATTCAGATCTACTCTAGTCTAATCTAAAATCCTTTGAACTTTGGTGTTCAAAAAATAACAATAAGCAAAGTTAACAACAGAGACCATGCAGAGGTTGAGACATTGAAAGCGCCGAAAATATTTCTAAAGGAACACAAAAATATGTTAATACTAGCAGGACCCAGTGGTCCGCGCCTTCGCCACGGACCTTTTCTGTTATCAATAAAGACGCTTATCTGTGCTGCCGAATGAACTACAATATTAGTACATGTACTACTTTTATGTCTTCCGTACTATTAAAATTTTAATTGTACTACTATTCGGATTTATTTTTTTTCTTAATTTTTACGCATTTTTTGAATTTGCAAAAAATAACTAATGTGTTGATACCCTTACTCTTGCATACAGAACAACTTTCTTGAGCATACCCATAATCACTCTTTACACTTATCGTTTGACTTTGCCGTTTTTAAGTTTAACTGTTCAGATTAGTGAACACATTAGTTTTTGTTTGTTCTAAATATATTTACGTTAATACGTAGATATATTAGACCGTCTTTTTGCCGCAATTTTTTTACTCAATTTTTTTAAGGTTAATTAACCTTAAATTTGAGGGTTTTTTGTTGGAAAAGAAAAAAAGAAAAAAAGTTTCGAAAAACTACTCGCGGCGAAATTTAAATTTAAAATAACTTTTCATCATTTTCAATAATTTTTTAATTTTTTCATCCAAAATTGACTGAACAAATTGATTTTTTTTTCCCCTTCTAAATAGACTCCAAGATGCATATAAAAATGCGTATAAATTTTTATTTCTTACCAATTATAATTTATGTAGAAAATATTGCTTAAGAAAATATATCGTTTTTTATTTTTCAATATCGTCATAGCATGTCATAAGTTAAAAAAACTGATTCATCCGGAGAAATTTAAAATTTTTAACATGCATAAACAAATGCTTCATCTCCTTGAAAGTATCGAAATATGCCACTAATTTTTAAATATTTGTATCCTAACACAACGAAATAGAAAAAACTTGTAATATGTCCATCTCTTGTAAAATTTATGGAGATGAAGTACAAAAAGTATTCTCTTACGTGGAAAGTAAAGAAGATAGGTCCGTTGGCGTACCCAAAAGATTTTAACAATTTGTACAAATTTTACAAATTCATACAAGAAATAAGTTCGTTTACACAAAAAACTTGACAGTGAGAATGAAAATAAGAGAGTACGATTTTTCTCTTCAATCCAGTTTTGAAAAGTTTTTGCTGGCTGATTTTCTACTTGCAAGAATTTTCATGAAATAAAAAAAAAAACAAATGTCTAAAACAGATGTTTTAAATGTACAAAATAAATAAAAATGGTTAAGCAAATAAAATTATTATTTTTTTAAATATTTTTAACATATGTACCATGAACATATGTTGAATTTGTCATGCGCAAATTTTTTCGCCTTTTCTCGTGAAAGTCGTGTTTTTTTTTTTTTTTTTTTTTGTTATTTTCATTTCAGCTTTCTGACAGTTCGACATGCATTGCAAATTTTAACAAATTTTCTGTTCGGGTACTTTTTTAGATATTCATTGTCTTGCGAGAGAATTTTTTTATTACTCTGAAAAAATTGTTACTAGCAAGTTTTTAGTGTAAAAATACGCGAATTTATTTCATACTCTGTCTAATGTTCTGTGCTACATTTAAAAAATGCTTACATTGTCTGGAAATTTTGGTTTTAAGTTTTAGCAAATTTTAGCGCACATAAATGAGTTATACCTAAGTCCTGTGTATTACTTTTGTTTATTTATTGTTTCGCATTAATAAAAATTTGAAGAGTGCACACTTTAATTAAAAAAATAAAAGATATTTGCATTTAAAAATATTTTGCGAATCTCTTTTCAAATATACTAACAAAACAAAAAAAAAATCAAAAAGAAAAAAAACATACATTTATTTGAACAAAAAGTTTGCAATAATTTACTACTACTACTCAAAAACCCGAAATTATACTACTGAAAGTTAAAAAAAAGTTTAAAACGACTGCCCTGGCGCTTACAGGTTTCTTACTTTATGAATGAGTGTGGAAAGAGATAGAGCGCAAGAACTTCATAAAAAAAAAATTTTAGTCACGCTGAAGGTGGTCAGTGAAAGCCCGCACAGAATCAAAGCGGTTGTCGTACCTCTCTCGGCGAAATCCGCTGAGAACATGTCCATAATAGTAGCGGTTGTCGGATCTGCGTTGCTTTTCGGTGTGAATGCTTCATTTTGGAGGAAATAATTTTATTTTTTGTTTTCAACTTACAGGAATTCAACACAGACACACCACACTAAACGTCAGCTCATAGTAAAAACAAATAAAATAGCAATAAGCACAGCTAATCCTTAGCAAAAATATGGCAACTCTTACGCCACTCAGAGAGAGAGAGAGAGCCATCGGATTCTATTCTGGAGTCTTGCCGTCGCGGATTTCATTTTATTTTTGACGGCGAAAACATTTTTATGAATTTTGTTGCACGGGAATCCGACAACCAACAGACACTTTGGTTCTGTTCTGGCTCTGGATCCTAAACACGCTGAAGGTGTTGAATCAAAATCAACAAATCAAATTAAAAATCGAAAGTTGTTTCATACCAGTTTAACCGCTGCAGTAATAATAAAAGTAAGTCTGAAAATACCAAAACAGGTATCCGAAAGTATCCACCTTACACTACAAAATATAATTTTCTTCGCGTTTGTTTTGAAGTATTTATCGCTCTGGAATCGTAAACGAATAAGTTTTCGAAGCATAAGCGAACCCTCGGTTATAGAAGTCCGATTTTGTGCCGGGTGGGATGTCAAACGAAATAAAAACATTTCTTCTTTCGTTTTGTTTAGTATTGCAGCACTGCACTGCATGATATGTGCCAGCTGAACACAAAAAGAGAGAGTGGGAGAAACATGGAGTTTATTGAAATTACCGCAACAAAAACGCGAGAAAATAAAACGATCATGTTATGCGTTGCAATTAAATATACTTATTATTAGAATTTCGAAACGAAAATGCCCCTTTACTGTGCTGTAGCACAAATATGGCATTTTAAAACTTATTTCATAAAAATCGGCCGTCCTTTTAGAATTAACCTGAAAATAAAAATGTGTAATTCAGTTTTATAATCTATATATATAAAAATGAATGTATGTATGTGGGTATGTGGGTATGTGGGTATGTGGATATGTGTGTATATCACGAATAGACTCCAAAACCACCGAACCAAACTTTATGAAATTTTTAGGGATACTAAAGCAACATTCGGGAAGTGTTCCTGTGAAGTTTGGTGTTGATTGGGCAAGGGGGCGTGGTACCTCCCATACAACCCAAATTGGCTCTATCGCCCACAAACCAAAAAAATTGCTATATATCAGACGGTTTTAATCATATAAAACTTAAATTTGGTAATTTTGTTCAGATGGTTACTTTCGGTGACTGTACAAGAAATGGGCGTGGTCACACTATATATACGCCCACTTTTCAGCACTAATTTGAATTCATGATATTTTCAAGTTTTGACAGTGAATCTTGATATGCAGGTGCTATGCATACACGTGGCAATCACTATGTAAATATAAACGTTGTCACGCCCACTTTTACCGCCCACAAATAAGTAAAAATGCTTTATATCAGACGGCTTTTGCCGTAGAAGACTAAGATTTGGTAATTTAGTTCGTATGGTTACTGTCGGCCAATATACAAAAAATGGGCGTGCACGCACTATATATACGCCCACTTTATCGGAATGATGCTTATTCCTGAGTTGTACACGTTTTGATAGTGAATCTTGGTATGCAGGTTCTAAAGGTACCAGTGGCAGGCACTATGTAAATAGAAAGGTTTTCACACCCACTTTTACCGCCCCCAAATTAGTAAAAATGCTTTATTTCAGACGGATTTTGCCGTAGAAGACTAAGATTTGGTAATTTAGTTCGTATGGTTACTTTCGGCCAATATACAAAAAATGGGTGTGCACGCACTATATATACGCCCACTTTATCGGAATCATGCATATTCCTGAGTTGTACACATTTTGATAGTGAATCTTGGTATGCAGGTTCTAAAGGTCCAAGTGGCAGGCACTATGTAAATAGAAATGTTTTCACGCCCACTTTTACCGCCCACAAATAAGTAAAAATGCTTTATATCAGACGGCTTTTGCCGTAGAAGACTAAGATTTGGTAATTAAGTTCGTGTGGTTACTCTCGGCCAATATACAAAAAATGGGCGTGCCCGCACTATATCTACGCCCACTTCATCGGAATCATGCTTATTCCTGAGTTGTACACGTTTTGATAGTGAATCTTGGTATGCAGGTTCTCAAGGTACCAGTGGCAGGCACTATGTAAATAGAAAGGTTTTCACACCCACTTTTACCGCCCCAAATTAGTAAAAATGCTTTATTTCAGACGGATTTTGCCGTAGAAGACTAAGATTTGGTAATTTAGTTCGTATGGTTACTGTCGGCCAATATACAAAAAATGGGCGTGCACGCACTATATATACGCCCACTTTATCGGAATCATGCATATTCCTGAGTTGTACACATTTTGATAGTGAATCTTGGTATGCAGGTTCTAAAGGTCCAAGTGGCAGGCACTATGTAAATAGAAATGTTTTCACGCCCACTTTTACCGCCCACAAATAAGTAAAAATGCTTTATATCAGACGGCTTTTGCCGTAGAAGACTAAGATTTGGTAATTAAGTTCGTATGGTTACTCTCGGCCAATATACAAAAAATGGGCGTGCCCGCACTATATCTACGCCCACTTTATCGGAATCATGCTTATTCCTGAGTTGTACACGTTTTGATAGTGAATCTTGGTATGCAGGTTCTAAAGGTACCAGTGGAAGGCTTTATGTAAATAGAAAGGTTTTCACACCCACTTTTACCGCCCCCAAATTAGTAAAAATGCTTTATATCAGACGGATTTTGCCGTAGAAGACTAAGATTTGGTAATTTAGTTTGTATGGTTACTGTCGGCCAATGTACAAAAAATGGGCATGGCCGCACTACATCTACGCCCACTTTATCGAAATCATGCTTATTTCTGAGTTGTACACATTTTGATAGTGAATCTTGGTATGCAGGTTCTAAAGGTCCAAGTGGCAGGCACTATGTAAATAGAAATGTTTTCACGCCCACTTTTACCGCCCCCAAATTAGTAAAAATGCTTTATATCAGACGGTTTTCGCCGTAGAAGACTAAGATTTGGTAATTTAGTTCGTATGGTTACAGTCGGCCAATATACAAAAAATGGGCATGGCCGCACTATATCTACGCCCACTTTATCAAAAGCATGCTTATTCCTGAGTTGTACACGTTTTGATAGTGAATCTTGGTATGCCGATTCTATAGGTCCAAGTGGCAGTCACTATGTAAATATAAATGTTGTCACGCCCACTTTTACCGCCCACAAATCAGTAAAAATGCCTTATATCAGACGGATTTTTCCGTAGAAGACTAAGATTTGGTAATTTAGTTCATATGGTCACTGTCAGCAACTGCTAAAAAAGGGCCGTGGTCACACCATATCTACGCCCACTTTTTCGAAATCATGCTTATTCCTGAGTTGCACAAGTTTGAAAGTAACACTTGATATGCAGGTGCTCTAAGTGGCAGTCAATATATATATATAAAATTTGCCACGCCCAATTGTACCACCCACTAAAAAAAACAAAACGAAATGGCCAATTTCAGCCCTTGAAAGCACTTTGACCGAGCTTCTTATGATCAATTGTGTTGTGAGTGTTGTGGAATGTTTGAACACAAATGATCGAGAACTGGACCTACATGTTTTATGTCGACTCCGAACGGCTTATGTTCTCAAGAAGCTTTTCATGGCAGTTTTTATTCTCTGAGGTTTGTCATTGTCTGCAGAGAGGTGACGGCCGAACAGAAAAATTAATTCAATCGAAAAACTTTCCGTGTCAGGTGGGATTCGGACCAGGGTGTTCTCGCGTATGGGCCACACACTCTACCCACTACGCCACGGCCGCCACTTGGTTTTTTTTTTTTTTGATCCACAAATTAATAGAACTTCTTTAAATCAGACGACTATCATCGTTAAATACTAAAATTTGGTAATTAAGTTCATACGCTTACTCTCGACAGCTTTGCAAAAACTGTGCATGGTAGCACTATATCTGTGCCCACTCTTCAGAAATAATTTTATTTAATTTATTTATTTACTTATTTTTTTAATGTACTATAGTTAATTACAATTTAAAAATTATAACTAAGTCAGCACTAGCTGCCAGGGCTATCGGTTAGAAATAATTTTAATACGCCACGGCCGCCACTTGGTTTTTTTTTTTTTTTGATCCACAAATTAATAGAACTTCTTTAAATCAGACGACTATCATCGTTAAATACTAAAATTTGGTAGATTAATTCATATGGTTACTGCCAGAACCCTTAAAAAATGGGCGTTTCGCACGTTATCTACGACGACTTTTCAAAAATCATTCTAATTTCTGAGCTGTACGTGTTTTGATAGTGAAACTTGGTACGTAGGTGCAATGGGACCAAGTGGCGGTCACTATATATATATAAATGTTGCCATGACTACTTTTTCTGCTCATCTATCTATCTGTAAAAAATGTATGTATGTATAATAAGGCTCCTCACAAAAAAAAGGTGAACAAGTCGGTTCCTCAAAATAATGCTTAATGTTATGATGATTCCCCAAATATTTCGACTGTAGGAATAGCCATCCGTGAGCTGGAATAGTTTGAAATAAAAGAGAAAAAAAAAAACAAAAACGAAATGGCCATTTCAGCCCTTGAAAATACTTCGACCGTTTGAACACAAATGATCGAGAACTGAATCTACAAGTTTTATGGCGACTCCGAACGGCTTATGTTCTCAAGAAGCTTTTCATGCCAGTTTTTACTCTCTGAGGTTTGCCATTGTCTGCATAGAGATGACGGCCGAACAGAAAAATTAATTTAATTGAAAAAACTTCCTATGTCAGGTGGTATTCGAACCTGGGTTCTATGGCATTCAAGCCACGCACCTCAACCAATATGCCACGCAATGGTTTGAAATATGCTCTAAAAATCGATTTTTTTATAAAAATATTTAATGGTGTGTTAGTTAAAAATAACAAACGGTCAGAAATAATATTAATGAAAAAGTTCTTCCAATCTGCACCAATAAATTTTAAATTTTTACAGTCGGACGAGAGATAATGCAGATTTTCATTACTTTTTTAACTTTTTTTTAATTACTTTCACTAAAATTCAAATTAATTTTATTTTTTTGTTTTGCCATGTTACTTTTAGTCAAATAAATTATCTATTGATGATAAAATATAGTGTAAAGTGAAGAACTAAATTGAATGAAATTACAAAAAAATTTACACATTTTTTACATTTTACAATTTATTTGACTTAAAGTAGTATAGGAAAAAATTCGTTTGAATTTTAGTGAAAATAATATGGAAAAAGTTAAAACAATCCATAAAAATTCGCATTATCTTTGGTCCAACGGGAAAAATGTAAGATTTTTTGATGCAAAAGAACTTTATCATAACTCTTATTTCTGACCGTTTTTTTTTAACTACCATACCAGCCAATATTTTTCGTCGAAATATTTTGGGAATCATCATAACATACGCCATGGTTTATTTTGAAGAACCGGACTGAACAATTGTGGGTGAAAAGTGTGTGGGTATATATGTATATCACGTAAAGAGTTCGAAACCGCTAAGCCAATTTTTATACTAAAGCCTTGAGAGGGTTCCTGTGAAGTCTGGTGCCGATCGTAAAAGGCACCTTACATACACCTAAAATGTTCGATATCAAACAGTTTTGGAATTATAGGTCGCACAGCCTAGGAATTTAGTATTCGACCTCAATTTACACATGCCGTTCCACAGGTAACATATTATGGGTGTTGGGCGAGGGGCGCGGTCTTATTCCGCACCCAAAATTTTTGGTATAGCTTTCGAAATAAGTCACACATCAATGAAACTCGGTACGAAGTTACTATAAAAGCATGGCTTCACTGAAGCTACGCCCTCTTTTAGGGAATAAGCGCTGAGCGCAGCGAAGCGCGCCGGGTATAAGCTAGTATACTATATAGATGTAGATAATAGTATATATATGGATGAAATGTGTTTAAAAATGTTTTCTAACCACTTTCAATAAATAAAATCAAATAGGTCTTATTTCATAATATTTGCATAGGTCTTATTTCAGTGAACGAAATTATACACTAACGCTATGAAGTGCGAGTGTGACCGTTGGTCGACTTAAGGGACATAATTACAGTTTCTCGGATGCCCTTTCCCTTAGAGACGACTTATTCAAAATTGTATTTATTTGCCACTTTTTCATAATAGTGGGCGACTCTTCAAACTTTTCCAAAAAAAAAAATTTAGTAAATAAAAATACATGCATATCCACCTCAACTCAATATTATCTTCAAATTATAGAATTGCGACCCTGAAAATTTCGTGACCCTATTACTGTTTTTTCACTGGCATTCTGGAACACCTTGTATACTGGAAACGAATTTTATGCATTTGTTTTTTTAAATTGTTTTATGATATCAAGGAGTGTACCTTCTGAAACATTCCCAAATATTGATTTCTTAAGATTTTCTCTATTTTCATTCATGTCTATTAATATGAATTTTTATTTTTTTCTAATATGACGACCCATGGACACCCTTGAAGAAAGGGATGTACAAGGTTATACTCTCATTTGCTCCGTACAAAACGTGGACGGTATATTTATAAAAGGATTATGTGGAGGCGAAGACCGATCAGCCTTACGTCTTTCCTCTTGAAAACGATGGAAAAAGTGATGGTTGACTGTCTTGAGAGCACTTCGCTGATGCATAATCCTCAGAGTAAATGCCAACATGCGTATAGAGCAGGCAGGTCTACGGAGAGTGCTCTTCGCGGATTTGTAAAAGTTGCTGAAAAGGAGCGCTTTTCAGGAAGCATTGCGATGGCCACATTTATGGATGGGTTTCAACAAAATATGCCGCAGCCGGCAAGCCCTGACAGAGCGCGTTGTAAGCCAAATGATAGTAAATTGGGTAGACAATATGCTCAAGCACAGGGCGGTCAACATGCAGAATGGTAGAGTCAAGACTAGAGGTAGAGTAAGTAGATGTAGAGTAAGTAACACTGTGGTACATAACTGTCTGACTCACTACTGGTTAGACTGTAATGAACCTACAGGGATTTAAAAAAAAAACAATGTTATTATAAAAACGAAAAAAAATTATAAAAATTAATAACAAAATCAAGAAAATAAAAAAAAGTTAAAACGGGTCGTTTGGTTTAGTGGGTTAGTGGCTGGTAATGTTACCACCTTTGCCCGACCCAACCTTAGCTTATCTTTGGAAAGTATCCAGTTTACAAAAATCAAGATGAGCTCCCTTTGTTTTCACAGTAGGGTGACTCGCTGTTACCTAAGGGATTTAATCTAAACAATTAAAACATTAGTACGTTTTTTTTTTTTTTATGTAAAAAAAGTGGACATTAGTTTAATTTTTTTTTTTTCTAATTATTCTTATTTATATTACGCTTTCATAGCAACAAAAATTTTTATTAGCAACAAAAAAAAATGGTTTTTAATATACATTAAAACTAAAAAAATATTGCAAACATGTCATTGTTTTTCTTCAGTGCACCTTGCATTTTACTTACATATTTTTTTACTTTTCTGTGCCTACGTAAAATTATAATTACAAATTATAATAATAAACATAACATTTTTTTTTTTCTTAGTATAGAAATTATTCTTTCTATAGAGAGAGAGATAGAGAGATGATGAGAAAGAAGAAAAAAATTATTATACGATCAAATTGATGAAATGCATAAAATAAAATGGTTAATCTCTAGAAAAATAGAAATTTAGTTAAAAATGTTAATACTAAAATAGAAAAAAAATAGAATTAGAAAAGAACATCGCAAACAGAAAAAAAGTGGAATTAACTATAAGTTCTTTTGGTTAAGACTGCAGGGATTTATGTCCGTTGCCAAACAAATTTCTTTTTTTTTTCTTCCTCCTCTTTCCCTTCTCTACAACTTGATTTTTGCTTTTATTTCACAATTTTTTTCTTCAAACATTATAGTCTGAAATACGATATGGTTTGTAAAATTATCTATTCCTTTTTTTTTTCCCCCCACTTCTAGTTTAATTATACCCCTGATTTGGTGTGCATTTGTTTAAGTTTTGTACTTTGATTTCTATTGTTTTTATTTTTATTCTTGTATTAAGGTCCCTCGATGTCCATCGATGCTGCTGTTCTTGTTGCTGGTCTTCGCTGCACTGGCTGTCAGAAGTTCTAAGCGAACTCTGTTATGCGTTAACATTTTTTTTTTTGTTGTTTTTTTTTCACATTGGTTTTACGTGCTCATTTTTATTGATTTATTTCCAGTTTTTAGTTACGGCTAGATTTTTAGTTTGCACAGTGGTAGGATTTTTTTTGTTCCAGATTAAAATTTGTTTTAACTTTTTTCCCAGATATTTTTTTTTTTTTTTTTTTTTGTTTTAAATTAATAGTTCAGCGGGAATACAGTTTTAGGTTTTAAATATTAAAATGTTAGAATTGCATATTTTGTTGTTTTTCCAACAGAAGTTTTTCTTTAATTGTTTTTTTAAAACAGTTTTATTTTTCTAGGTATAATTTCCTGGTTTCACTTTGTTATAAGATTTTATCGATGAAAGTTATTGTTTTTTTTCCTCGCACAAATTAATTTATACGGTTTTAGGTTATTCGTTTTTTTTTTTTTTTTAGTCTTGTGTATTAAAAAAAATACGTCGTATATGTGTTTTAAGTTATTTTAATTCGAATTCTTTTATTTTATTATAATTAATACACAATTTGTTTTTTTCATTCTCTCTGAAACTATATATTTTGGTATGTTTTTTTTTTAAACTAACTATAAGCATATATTTTTTTTTTCATTTAAATTTTTGTCATTTTTAAATTTATTATATTTTTAGTTTAATGTTTTGAACATTTTTTTCCCAACTTTTATTAACCTTTTTTCTACTTCACAATTTTTTAATTTACTGTTTGAAATTTTTATTTTTCAACTAATATTATATAAAAGAAAACATTTTTTTTTTCCACTTCACTAACAAACAATAGAAGTTAAGTCCTATCAATAGGAATTAATACCAGCAAAGAGAGCGAAAATGTCTCCGATTCTACTTTTTATAGTTACCAAACTCTGGAAGGAACCCGTCATTTTGCACACGGCCTCAATTTTTGCACACGGCCCTATACTTTTGCACAAAATAACCTGTTATAGGGATATTTACATGGGCATTTGGGAGTAAAAAGCGTGGTCTGGATTCAATCCGTTAGTTTCTCTCACGATTTCAATACGTGTAAAAACTTCGTATATCGTCCGATATTGGCAGTCCCCTTACTCCGGAGCACACCGAGCCTTTCTTTTGGGACTTCACTGTTAATCGTCAACCCTGACTCATTCTACCATCCACTCATTTTGCCAACTCAAACTCTGTTAAATTTTACCAGACTCAACCTCAACTGTTACAGATCTCAGTTGTCTACCAAACTGTTATACTAAGCCTCTGTTCCGCTCAGTCTCTATTAAATTGCTCTTGGCAGTGTGCTGACAAAACCTTACAGATGTTATCTATTAACAGAGGCTATTTTTAGATTTATTTATACGAGTTGTCAAAATTACATAGTAAACAAATCAACGGGTGAACAAAAAAAAAAATAAATAAAAATTCTTGAAATGAATAAGAAGAGAAAAACAACAAAAAAATTTAATTCAATGGATTTGATAATACCTTGAAGAAGTATAAATGAATTACTCACCAAAGTGTTATAAAATAAAATGAAAAAAAAAAATAAATATTATTCCAAAACCAAAACAAAATATTAAAAAAAATTTTTGTTGCCTGTTCTGCCAGGATTAGAACCCATGTTACAAAGCAGGTTGTTCGCAGTGTTTTTCAAGTGGCGAACAAGATGAGTTATAAAAAAAAAATAAGAAAAAAATAAACTTTTATAAATGGATGTCTTTTGCATGGAAAATTCCCATATCTTTGCCATTCATGTCACTTAGTTGGTAGTTACAATGACCAATTTTCCTAACTACCCTCGCTTTTAACGATCTTTTAGCTAATTTTGAGTTGAAGTTCTTAGACTTATCGCTTTGTGCGAAATTTTTGCGGAATACTTCTTGTCCAGAAGAGTATATTGCAGTTGGTTTGCTTCGCAGATTGTATGTTTTGCAATTGGTATTGTAAGCTTTATCTATACATTTCTTTACTTCCTGTCTAATCTGGAACAGTTTGTCTTCCTGTTGGATCTCTTCGCCTGTCTCTAATGATTTTAACTTCCGGAAAAGCTCATAGGAATTTCCATGAGTGGCCATTTGTTGTCCATTTAGAACAAAATATGGAGATCTTCCAATCGTTTGATGGTATGAAGATCTTATAGACATAGCTATGTTCTGTAAATTTTTGTCCCAGTCACGTTGGTCTTCCTTTAAGAAGGCTCGAATACCGTAGACTATAGATCGATTGACTCTTTCTGAAGCATTAGCTTGCGGAGAGTAAAGTGCAGTGTACGTATGGTGAATGCCTAATTTTTCTAAAAATAACTTGAATTGAGTCGATTTAAATTGTGAGCCATTATCACTGATGACGACATCCGGCACTCCAAAAATTGTAAATACCTGCTGCTCTAGATAATCTATAATTTTTCCAGACGTAAACTTTTTTAATGGATATAAAAAGGGAAATTTGCTCAGATGGTCTAAAACTATTAAAATGCCAATGTTTCCATTCTTTGAGCGTGAAAATGGTCCTATTAGATCCATATACATTTTTTGAAATAGTCTATCAGATTTTGACTGCATACCCATTGGTGGTCTTTGCACCATATTTCGAGGTTTTGCTTCCTTGCAGATCTCACACTTGTTTATAAAATCGCGAATATCTTCGTACATATTTGGCCAATAAAAATTTCTTCGAACCCTCTCTAGAGTTTTAGCTATCCCTCCGTGAGCTACATTTGGGGGATTGTGAGCGCTCGCAATCACCTCACCCTGTAATAGTTTAGGTACCCAAAGTTTCCAGCTGAAGGATTCTTGAACCTCACATCCGTTAGCAAATTCGGTACGACGATATATAAAATTATCTATCACTTTTAAATCTGGCAGTTTACTTTGCTTTTCGATGATCTGCTGCCTAATCTCCGCATATTCTTTAGAAGAGAAATGGGGGGAATTCAAATCTATAATTGGGCCTATATCTTCTATTGCAACAATTGAGTCATTTATTTCTATGCGGGATAGAGCGTCAGGAACAACGTTTTCTGATCCCTTCCTATGCTCAATAGTAAACGAATAGCCTTGCATTTTCAACGACCAACGAGCTAGTCATTCGGAGAGGTCTGTTTGGCGCATTAACCATTTTAGACTCGCATGGTCTGTTATTATTTTAAACTCTTGCCCTTCCACATAAGGACGAAACTTCTTCAAGCAAATAAGTGCGGCCAAGCATTCCTGCTCTGTAACACTATATTTACGTTGTGCAGGATTTAATTTCTGCGAAACAAAAGCAATTGGACACTCCATTCCTTCGCTATTTTCTTGAGTTAAGACACCACCAATACCACAAGACGATGCATCGCATTGAATGCAGAAAGGTTTACTGAAATCAGGAGTTGCCAATATTGGTGCTGACGTTAATTTTGTTTTTAGCAAATCAAATGCGGTTTGAGCTTCATCTGTCCATTGAAATGTTTTTCCTTTCTTTAGTAAGTCTGTCATAGGAGTTGTGAGGTCGGCAAAGTTAGAAATAAATCGGCGATACCACCCAGCCATGCCTAGAAATCTTCTCACTTGACGTACGGTTTTTGGCTGAGGGTACGAAGCTATGGCCGATACCTTATCTGGGTCTGTCTTTATTATGCCATGACCCACCGTGTATCCAAGATATTTTACTTCTTTTAAACAGAACCTACTCTTTTCAATGTTCAGAGTTAGTCCTGCCTTCCGCATATGAAAGGCTACCTCTGTAAGCAACTGTAAATGACTATCAATATCTTCAGAAATGACCAGGAGATCGTCAATGTATACAAACACTCGATTGCGTAGTTGTGCTGGAATGACTCTATCCATGAGTCTACACATGGTCTGAGGTGCATTGCACAGTCCAAAAGGCATCACTGTGTATTGGTACAAAGGGCAGTTAGGGATCGTGAAAGCGGTACAAGCCCTAGAATTTTTCTCTAAATTGATTTGCCAAAAGGCTTTCTTCATGTCAAGCGCCGAAATAAATCGTGCTTTTGGTAATCGACTGAGAATTCCGTCAATTATTGGAATTGGGTAGGCATCTTTTAAAGTTGCTTGATTTAGCTTTCTCGAATCCAGACATAGCCTTGCACCTTCTTCTTTTCGAACCAATACAACAGGGCTGCTCCAGGGACTGTTTGACTCCTCAATTACACCCATTTCAAGCATTTTAGCTATTTCTTGATGCATGAGTTTTTCAACAGCGGGAGATACTGGAAAGTATCTCTGTTTAATTGGGCGAGTTTCTTTCTTAATCCTATAACATGTTCTATCAACGCAGTTTTCCGTAGCCCTTCCTTGGAATACGAAGGGAAAAGCTGAATAACTGCATCTAACTTTTTCTGCTCATTTGTACTCAGGATATGCAATTTTGGATCAATTGTTTTCTCACAATCGTTTACAGAGCATACTTCTCCTATGGATTCCTCTACAATCTTAATTCCCATGTTCTGCCAAAAATTATAACCTAGATATAACTCTTGTTTAAGGTTAGGAACTATATAAATCAAAACTTGCTTTTTCATATTATTGAACTCTATTTCCGGTTCAATCACACCAACGACTTCTTGTGAATTACCATCAGCGGTTTTCACCGATAATCTAATTTTCTTAAAACTCGATTGTTTTATAAAATCGCTTCCAACTCTTCCTCCAGCACAAGTAACAGATGCGCCACTATCCAGTAGACCAAGGTATGTTTTACCATACACCGATACTTTTGCATACGGACGGACGTCGTTTTTCGTTGTTACAATGGTCGAAATTGAATGCAACAGTTTTTTTCGCTGTTCAGTGACAAAGCGCCAAAAGTTACGCATACGCACTGTAGACCTTTTTCTTACCTTTGAAGAGATTTGATTACTTGAAACACTAGCTACAGTGGGTGTGTTAAAAATTTTGTTTCTTACCCTATTATAATTTTCTAATCTAACATGAAATGGCTCTAATGGTTTTAGGTCTGGTTGCCTAGGTGGTTTATTTGATTTTAAAATAGTTATTTTTTTATCAGAGAAAGAATGATTTTCATTTTGTTTGTTGTTCAAGAGCGGGAGCTGGTGTTGATGCTCTCGCTCACCTACTGGTTTTCCGACTTGTTGCACTTCTTGCAAGTAGGCTTATACGTGTTTTCTGCTCCACAACCATAGCAAAACACCGTACGAGCTTCTAAACAATCATGGTAACGATGGCCCGGTTCCTTGCAATTCCAACATACTAGTTTGCGTTCTACTAAAGCGCAAACTTCCTCAACTTCCTGAGATTCTGCATTTTCTACAACTTCATTCACCTGTCTTGTTCCTAGATTTGGACGAAATGGAACGCGGCTTCGACTAACGTTTGCGGTTATTGCTTCTCTACGCTGGCATAAGGATCTTAAATGAGAAACGGTATTTATTTGAATCATAAAAAGTTGTTGTCGAATTTCTGGTCTCAAATTTCTTAACAGACTTTCCACTAACTCATGTTCAGGTATCTGCATCTGAAGACGATCAGCTAACTTGAGAATTGAGCTATAAAAATCTTCAAAAAGTTCTCCCTCTCTCTGTTTCCTGTCTCTAATGAGTTCGCGGATATCTGTGTCATTTCTTGGGCCTTTAAAGTGAGTGCGCAAAGCTTCACACAAGGGATCCCATCGTATTCTGTCAACGCATCGCCTATACCTCCAATACCAATCCTTAGCCTGCCCTGAAAACAAAAGATAGCTGTTGTCACAAACCAATTGGAAACTGCCAGGAAGACAGTCCTTCGTTAGGGCTGAAATTTCATATAAAAATTTTTCGACAGTTGGTCCTGATAAGGATCCATCAAATTTAATATTCCACCCTTGAATCAAATTTGACGCTTTACCTGGTGACAAAGAAATAGAAGAATATCTGGAATTATCCCGGAAGTTATTTCGGGTAGATGGAAGTGAAAATTGTGAGTGGTGTCGTTGAGATTGTTGTTGTTGAGTTTGTTGTTGTTGTGGATCGGTTTAATCGAAAGGCATTACATTCGGCCATTCTAGTTCTTCCCGTGAGCTTGTTTTACTTTGTCCCAACTTTTGGTCAACCTTTCTATTGATGTCTGAAAAACCTATTTGAAGTTGATTTTGAATCATCTCTGTTAGTGTCGAAACTAAGGACGTCATGTCAACGTGTTCATTAGAACTTGCCTGTATATTGGGGCTTTTTGGTCTATTGTAGCCATGGGGTACGTATAAACTATGAGACCTATTTTCAATGCCAATTGGCGGATTAAATAGATTTGTGTTTCTAATAGGGGAATTTGGCATCGACTAATCTAAAGGATTTTGGTGAACAGATAGTCCACGCAGAGGTTGAGTTCGGCTTTTTGATGGTTTAGAAATTGTACCATTACCAGATGCCATTTTTGGTATGAGAGACTGACCTACTGAGCCAAGGTTTGAAGTTTTCTTGGAAACTGACTTTGAACCCAGATCCAAAGCTAGCTGACACTGTGGACAATTGGAGCTGTTTTGAGTCCAATTCAGAAAGCAGTCTTTGTGAAATTTATGTTGACACTTTGTCACAAGGTCTTCAATACCAGTACTGAAACCTTTGCTACAAATTTTACAAAGACTTTCTTCTGGAGCTCCTAGTAAGTTGTCACCACTATGACGAACTGCCATTATTACTAAAAAAATCAAAAATTAAATCAACCAAGGCTTTGTGCAAAAATACGTGCCAATACACAAAAATATATTTTCCGGACCGAAGAAAAAGGTTCAAAAAAGTAATTCGATATCTATGAAACAATTATATATTTTTAATTTAAAAGTATATTAAATCAGAGAAAAAAAAATATTAATATAAAAATCCCGATATTTGTGTGTATAAAAGTAAATAAAAAAATAAATTTATTGCAATATATGAAACAAAAATGTAAATTCAAGATATATAACAATATTAATAGTTCCCTGGTAACAGCTTGGATAATCACCCTACTGAAAATAACCCAGACTATATCAAACGATTTTCCGTAGAAAAAATTTTAAATAAAAATAGAAAAGGAGTTAGATAGGAAAGAAAGAAAAATAGGAGAATAGAAAAGAGGGGATTAAATAAACTTCTTATAGATGGACAACTGTTCTTGTAACATACTTGTTACCACTTGTATTGTATCGTTTCCGATCACATGAGGAGTATATTTAAAAAAATTTTTTTTTCTTTCTCTGTTCGTCCATCAGGCTTTTGTGGTCATTTTGTATTGCATAAACACAATTTAAATGTGATTCCAGCAAAAATCAAAATAAACAAACAAAAAATAAATTCAAAGAGTATAAGCAAAATATACATTCACTTTCTTCGTCACTAGGTTTAACAGGACAATTGTATGACTGTAAACAATCAATACTTGTAATTCCATGATAAATTCCTAATAAGACACAAAAAGGCAAAAATAAAAGAAAATCAAAATAAAACCAAATTAATAAAAGAACGAAAAAACTATTCTTAAAAAAAAAATTAAACCCAAAAGAAATAAATAACGGGCTTAAAGACAAAATTTAATTTTTAAAAAATTTCAAAATTTCACAGAGATGCAAAATTTCATCTCTTAGATGCTTTCGAAGCGCAAAAGAAGAGCTTGGTTTATCTAATTGTGGTAAAATAAAATCTTTATTTCCGTAGCTAGGAAAATGAACCTCAGGACATTTTACGGAAGGTAGAACTAAGTTCCCGCCTCCTGGAATCTTATCAGCTATGCTGAGAATTCTATCTATCTCAAAAATCACCAAGCTTCGTAGTTTCAGAATTTGCTCGTGCGTTTTCTTCAATCTGTTTTGCTGTTCAGCATCATTAGGCGAAAGAAAGAACACAAATTCCGGGTTAACATCGACCTTTGGAAGTTCTCGCTGAGAATGACAAAATTCTTTAAATAGTTCTAAAAAGTTGGAGTCTCTTGTGAGAAATGGATAAAATGGTGCATCCTGGCCTTCATATCGTCTCCTACCACCTCTTCTCCTACGTCGAACGATAAACCGACCAAAACGCGGTATGTTCTCCATTTTTACCGAACTCCGGCAGTTAGGACAACTAGCGTTGTATTCCAAACTACGACAAAGACATAACAAATGAAATAAGTGCCAACATGGTGTTCGGCAAACTTTTCCATCTAAATAAAGCTTACCTAAACAGATCGAGCAACAGTCTTCACCGATACTTATGTTTGGAAGCCTGAATCTATTTGCCATGCTTGCAAAGAAAAATAAATATATAAATTGAATAAAAAAGTAATGGAAGATGAGAGAAAAAATAAAAAGGATTAAAATGAAATGTTGTAAATAGGGATATAGAGAATATATATGAAGTAAAAAAATTTGAAATCAATAGAAATAGAACAAAAATTGGATAGGACTGAAAAGTCCGGTTACGGCCCCACGTTGGGCGCCAATTTTCTGTAACGAACCTACAGGGATTTAAAAAAAAAAAAAATGTTATTAGGGCATCAAGGTGTTAAGACACATAGGCAGAAGGTGTGCATGCTTGCGGTTATACGGCTAGAATCAGTGGCGGGGTGGATAGGGTTCTGCCTTGCGTATGCTGCTTTAAATTCGTTGTTGAAAATAAAAATCATGCACATGCCAATAAGTATAAAGAAATAAAGGGGCAAGCGGAGTATTTCAGTAAAGAATAAAAAAAAAATAAGAACCGTAAGAAGAGAAGAAGAAAATCTAGAAGGTAAAACGATTGGGAAAAAACAAAAAAAAATTATAAAAATTAATAACAAAATCAAGAAAATAAAAAAAAGTTAAAACGGGTCGTTTGGTTTAGTGGGTTAGTGGCTGGTATTGTTGCCACCTTTGCCCGACCCAACCTTAGCTTATCTTTGGAAAGTATCCAGTTTACAAAAATCAAGATGAGCTCCCTTTGTTTTCACAGTAGGGTGACTCGCTGTTACCTAAGGGATTTAATCTAAACAATTAAAACATTAGTACGTTTTTTTTTTTTTTATGTAAAAAAAGTGGACATTAGTTTAATTTTTTTTTTTCTAATTATTATTATTTATATTACGCTTTCATAGCAACAAAAATTTTTATTAGCAACAAAAAAAAATGGTTTTTAATATACATTAAAACTAAAAAAATATTGCAAGCATGTCATTGTTTTCTTCAGTGCACCTTGCATTTTACTTACATATTTTTTTACTTTTCTGTGCCTACGTAAAATTATAATTACAAATTATAATAATAAACATAACATTTTTTTTTTTCTTAGTATAGAAATTATTCTTTCTATAGAGAGAGAGATAGAGAGATGATGAGAAAGAAGAAAAAAATTATTATACGATGAAATTGATGAAATGCATAAAATAAAATGGTTAATCTCTAGAAAAATAGAAATTTAGTTAAAAATGTTAATACTAAAATAGAAAAAAAATAGAATTAGAAAAGAACATCGCAAACAGAAAAAAAGTGGAATTAACTATAAGTTCTTTTGGTTAAGACTGCAGGGATTTATGTCCGTTGCCAAACAAATTTCTTTTTTTTTCTTCCTCCTCTTTCCCTTCTCTACAACTTGATTTTTGCTTTTATTTCACAATTATTTTTCTTCAAACATTATAGTCTGAAATACGATATGGTTTGTAAAATTATCTATTCCTTTTTTTTTCCCCCACTTCTAGTTTAATTATACCCCTGATTTGGTGTGCATTTGTTTAAGTTTTGTACTTTGATTTCTATTGTTTTTATTTTTATTCTTGTATTAAGGTCCCTCGATGTCCATCGATGCTGCTGTTCTTGTTGCTGGTCTTCGCTGCACTGGCTGTCAGAAGTTCTAAGCGAACTCTGTTATGCGTTAACATTTTTTTTTTGTTGTTTTTTTTTTCACATTGGTTTTACGTGCTCATTTTTATTGATTTATTTCTAGCTTTTAGATACGGCACTGTTAGATTTTTAGTTTGCACAGTGGTAGGATTTTTTTTGTTCCAGATTAAAATTTGTTTTAACTTTTTTCCCAGATTTTTTTTTTTTTTTTTTTTTTTTGTTTTAAATTAGTAGTTCAGCGGGAATACAGTTTTAGGTTTTAAATATTAAAATGTTAGAATTGCATATTTTGTTGTTTTTCCAACAGAAGTTTTTCTTTAATTGTTTTTTTAAAACAGTTTTATTTTTCAAGGTATAATTTCCTGGTTTCACTTTGTTATAAGATTTTATCGATGAAAGTTATTGTTTTTTTTCCTCGCACAAATTAATTTATACGGTTTTAGGTTATTCGTTTTTTTTTTTTTTTTTAGTCTTGTGTATTAAAAAAAATACGTCGTATATGTATTTTAAGTTATTTTAATTCGAATTCTTTTATTTTATTATAATTAATACGCAATTTGTTTTTTTCATTCTCTCTGAAACTATATATTTTGGTATGTTTTTTTTTCTAAACTAACTATAAGCATATATTTTTTTTTTCATTTAAATTTTTGTCATTTTTAAATTTATTATATTTTTAGTTTAATGTTTTGAACATTTTTTTCCCAACTTATATTAACCTTTTTCCTACTTCACAATTTTTTAATTTACTTTTTGAAATTTTTATTTTTCAACTTATATTATATAAAAGAAAACATTTTTTTTTTCCACTTCACTAACAAACAATAGAAGTTAAGTCCTATCAATAGGAATTAATACCAGCAAAGAGAGCGAAAATGTCTCCGATTCTACTTTTTATAGTTACCAAACTCGGGAAGGAACCCGTCATTTTGCACACGGCCTCAATTTTTGCACACGGCCCTATACTTTTGCACAAAATTACCTGTTATAGGGATATTTACATGGGCATTTGGGAGTGAAACAGCGTGGTCTGGATTCAATCCGTTAGTTTCTTTCACGATTTCAATAAGTGTAAAAACTTCGTATATCGTCCGATATTGGCAGTCCCCTTACTCCGGAGCACACTGAGCCTTTCTTTTGGGACTTCACTGTTAATCGTCAACCCTGATTCATTCTACCATCCACTCATTTTGCCAACTCAAACTCTGTTAAATTTTACCAGACTCAACCTCAACTGTTACAGATCTCTGTTGTCTACCAAACTGTTATACTAAGCCTCTGTTCCGCTCAGTCTCTATTAAATTGCTCTTGGCAGTGTGCTGACAAAACCTTACAGATGTTATCTATTAACAGAGGCTATTTTTAGATGTATTTATACGAGTTGTCAAAATTACATAGTAAACAAATCAACGGGTGAACAAAAAAAAAAATAAATAAAAATTCTTGAAATGAATAAGAAGAGAAAAACAACAAAAAAATTTAATTCAAAGGATTTGATAATACCTTGAAGAAGTATAAATGAATTACTCACCAAAGTGTTATAAAATAAAATGAAAAAAAAAATAAATATTATTCCAAAACCAAAACAAATTATTAAAAAAAATTTTTGTTGCCTGTTCTGCCAGGATTAGAACCCATGTTACAAGACTGGATGAATCGGGAATACATACAATAGTGTATGCAGATAATATAGCGTTGGTGGTATATGGTAAGTTCAATGACACCATTTCTGACATCATGAAGGGAGCACTCCGAATGGTGGAGGAGTGGTGTCGAGAACAAGGCCTTACCGTAAGTTCAGGAAAATCAGACAATATTCTCTTTGCTAGAAAGAGGGCAGGTCTGAGGAGAGAACCACTCAGACTTTTTGTAGCTGTCCACTAAAGTTAAATATTTAGGGGTAACCCTTGATAGCAAACTGAACTGGAACGAGCATGTAGAAGATAGGATTCAAAGAGCCAAGAGGGTTATGTTTCAGTGTAGACGCGCTTGTAGTCTCAAATTGGGGCTAAGCCCAGAGTCTATGAAATGGGTCTACACTATGATGGTTAGACCTGTCATTACTGGTCAGAGACAAAGATTAACTCTGTCCAGAAATAAATAGACGCAGTCAAAACCTTTCAAGCGATATCTTCACAACGAGGATAGCATAAATTATAATGAAGATTCACTTTAATCGGTGTCAATGGTAACTTTTTTCGAGGTGCCCTAATATATATACGTCTCAATACTGTAATGTAGATTGGCAGTTTTGCGTTCATAAATAAATATATTTATAGATAGATATATAATAAAATACAGTATATGTATATAGTTCTTAAAATGAATTTTTGCAATTTAAATTTTTACAATATATGAAGCTGGAGTCAGAATCTCTCTCGATGACGACAATGATGTTTGATATTTTCATATGCTCTGTACCACTCAAAGCCGATTTGAATGCCGATTGCTGTTCTGTAATGAGAGGAACGACTAAACCATTTTAACGCTGTTCAAACAATCACCGTGTGACCTCAGCAATAGACAATTAATTATGTGTTTTGCTCTCAACCGGTTTTCCATTTACGCATTCTACCAACTATGTGTGCTCACGCCAACGCTTTCCGCAAATGAGAGTGACTAGTAGATTTTTTCGCTGTTGCCAGCTCGACATTGTAAAAAGGCAACAGTTTAAACGCGAACAAATAAATTATAAATTTTTAGCAAAACATTTTACGATAATTTCGAAATATAATATAAGATGGAAGCAACGATAATATTTAGCACATCTTCAAAGTTTTGGCTAGATTGACTATGTTTTAAGCAGAATGTAACTTTTAATTGCAGGCGCCAATCGAAAACGCGTCTTTCAGTATGCATATCGAAAATTCAAATGCTTTTAAAAAAAAAATAAAATAAGACCATTTTAGTTAAAAGTAAATTGCACCTACGAAATGTTTTTTATAGATTTTTAAGCATGATTCCTGATATTAAAATTGGCCTTGAAAAAATGAAAACAATGGGCATTGAAAACTCTGCTCATTTCGTGTAAACTTATCTCCTGGGAACAATGTGAATTTACGTTTTTTTTGTTTTTTGGACTTTTTTCAAAAAATTTTGTATTTTTTTATTTTGTTGGGTAAAATTTCATTATGCCATTTTTTACTCATTTTTGGGTCATTTTTTGCTTGGGTGATTTTTTATAGTGCCCTCTATTTTTGCTAAGCAAGGATATTTGCATCAATCAGTCAATTCCTGCAGATTGCATTGTCGAAATTTTAAGCTTAAGTTTAAAAAACTCAATGGTTTTTTTTCTATATTTATCTATAATTATTTATTTATTTATTTAACTATCAACAATTGTTTAACAGTTTAAAAAGTAAAAAATAATATGTATTTACAATAGAGAATAGAGAGAATTCAAATTACATAATTATAGATACTAAACAATTCTTAATAGATTTTGTTTAAAAATATTCTGTTAAATGTGAGATCTATTTGAGCACTTATGGAGTTGAACGCTGAGCACATGCTATTAATAGGATCATTACGGCCATAATTAGTCCTATGATGTGGAATATAAAAAAAGTCTCTTTGCCTAAAATATCTTTCAGGCGAATGGATATTTAAGAGAGCGAGGAGTGCTTAAATAGCTTAAATTGCTAAATACAAGAAAAATACAGGTGCGTCGTTGGACACACGAGAGAAGCGAAGCTTTTTGGCAGTTACATAGATTTGATAGCTTAATAATTTTTTCTTTTTAATAAATTAACTTTTAAATTCAAAAATTTAAAATAACATAAAATAAATTACATGTATACAGAAAACATATTTACTGCTTATGTTTTTATTGTTGAATGTCAAATTTCCACGCCAATTACATATACGGGCATATAATGCCAGCGACTCTCCATTTTAACTCTCCACACATGGTTGTGAACTTGGCTGCACTGACTCATGCATGCGTTTGTTGATTCCATATTTATTGATATCTATTTTTTTGACACTTAAAAACGCACTTGTCAACGCACTCATCATAGAGTGTAAATTATTATTTCAGAGTTATTTCACTTAAAAACCTGAAGAAAAAAAACAGAGGTTAACACTGTTAACACATGCCAGAGATTTAGCAGAGTTGATGCAATCTCTAGATAATAATTTATACTCTATGCACTTGTGGGCATTGCTAATTTTCTTCGTACCAACAGCATAGAGTATAAATTTTTATCTAGAGATTGCATCAACTACAATTGATTTTTGTAATTAAGTAAAAAAGTAAAGGCTAAGTTTGTATAACATTAAACATATTTATGATAATCATAAATGAAATAATAATAGTAACAACATATATATGCATATATATATATATTATATATATATATAAATATAAATATGTATACACACTAAAGAGCTGCACGAATACATTCCATTTGGAATCCATTCTACGCATTCCATGCGAGTATTCCATATTTGCAAATCATTTGCAAAGCGAAACGAATGAATGAGAGACATACATTTTTCGAATGGAATGAACATTCCATTCCATTTGAGAGAGTTCTAACGAATATGGAAATTTCTAGAATGTATTCGTTGCGTTGAGAGTACTCTCAAATGGTTACCATGACTTTTGACTTTTGCTCCAGTCATGTTTCTTAGAGTTTTATGGTAGTTGCAAAGGGGGGTCGCTGATTTCAAATCTGATGTCAGATTTTGAATTTTCAAAATGGCGGATAGGGTTGCCACCTTAAAATATCTTATTTTCGCGAATTCGAGGCTGGGGCAAACACTAGGTAAAAATGGGTCGCTGATTCCGAATCCGTTGTCAGAATTTTAAAATTCCAAAATTTTTTTGAAAATAGGATTGCCACCTAAAAATGTGTTATTTTGCAATTTTTTTAAATGAGCATTTAGTAAAAGGGAGTCGCTGATTTCAAATCTGATGTCAGATTTTGAATTTTCAAAATGGCGGATAGGGTTGCCACCTTAAAATATCTCATTTTCGCGAATTCGAGGCTGGGGCAAACACTAGGTAAAAATGGGTCGCTGATTCCGAATCCGTTGTCAGAATTTTAAAATTCCAAAATTTTTTTGAAAATAGGATTGCCACCTAAAAATGTGTTATTTTGCAATTTTTTTAAATGAGCATTTAGTAAAAGGGAGTCGCTGACTTCAAATCTGATGTCAGATTTTGAATTTTCAAAATGGCGGACAGGGTTGCCACCTTAAAATATCTTATTTTCGCGAATTCGAGGCTGGGGCAAACACTAGGTAAAAATGGGTCGCTGATTCCGAATCCGTTGTCAGAATGGCGGAAACCTTTGAAATGGCAACCCTTTCCGCCATTTTGAAAATTGAAAATCTGACATCAGATTTGAAATCAGCGACTCCCTTTTACTAAATGCTTATATAAAAAAGTTGCAAAATAACAAATTTTTAGGTGGCAACTCTATTTTCAAAAAAATTTTGGAATTTTAAAATTCTGACAACGGATTCGGAATCAGCGACCCATTTTTACCTAGTGTTTGCCCCAGCCTCGAATTCGCGAAAATAAGATATTTTAAGGTGGCAACCCTGTCCGCCATTTTGAAAATTTAAAATCTGACATCAGATTTGAAATCAGCGACTCCCTTTTACTAAATGCTTATATAAAAAAGTTGCAAAATAACAAATTTTTAGGTGGCAACCTATTTTCAAAAAAATTTTGGAATTTTAAAATTCTGACAACGGATTTGGAATCAGCGACCCATTTTTACCTAGTGTTTGCCTCAGCCTCGAATTCGCGAAAATGAGATATTTTAAGGTGGCAACCCTATCCGCCATTTTGAAAATTCAAAATCTGACATCAGATTTGAAATCAGCGACTCCCTTTTACTAAATGCTCATTTAAAAAAATTGCAAAATAACACATTTTTAGGTGGCAATCCTATTTTCAAAAAAATTTTGGAATTTTAAAATTCTGACAACGGATTCGGAATCAGCGACCCATTTTTACCTAGTGTTTGCCCCAGCCTCGAATTCGCGAAAATAAGATATTTTAAGGTGGCAACCCTATCCGCCATTTTGAAAATTCAAAATCTGACATCAGATTTGGAATCAGCGACTCCCTTTTACTAAATGCTCATTTAAAAAAATTGCAAAATAACACATTTTTAGGTGGCAACCTATTTTCAAAAAAATTTTGGAATTTTAAAATTCTAATCTAAAATAAGATATTTTAAGGTGGCAACCCTATCCGCCATCTTGAAAATTGAAAATCTGACATCAGATTCGACATCAGCAACCCCCCTTTGAAATCCCTTTACGTAAAACCTTTTTTCATCAACCATTTGGTAGTACTCTCAAATCAACACTTGAGAATGTTGAGTATTCTATTCTAAACATTCTCAACGCACAAGCGCACATTCCATTCCATTCTAAGCGCTTCGAATGCATATTCCATTCCATTCTCAGCGCTGAGAATGATCATTCCATTCCATTCTATTTTTTTGAGAATGTGTTGAAACGGCTTTTGAATGCATTCGTGCAGCCCTTTAATACACACATTTCGTTCACAACTACTTTCGTAAACTCTTGAAGTTCCAAGAAATAACCACTGTTTCAGAGGATTAATTTTCACTTTGAAATCAGTGATATCCTTGGTTAATGATCTGTTCCAGGACCCTGAAGTGAAATTCGTTATGTTAGGTAGGATAAACCAAGATTCCCTTAAATATTACTTTTGTGTACTTAGGTCACGACTAGGTAACAACACCGATCCGTCCGTGGGAGAATTTCAGTATCTTTCCGGATGAATATTGTCCATGAAGATCTTAACAAATAATTTTCGTATTCGTAATAAAAATTGTAAAGAGGATAATGACTTAATATTGGAATGAAACTGACTGCCTAAACGTTATGAGGAAACTACTATAGAAGAAGTAAAAAAAATGTTCAGCATATAATTCCCTTAAGCCCTTACATACCTCCCTTAGCATATAACTCCTTTAAGCCTTAAGTTGGTCGATATTTTGTTGGGTACGGCATGAAGGCGAAATTTGCTAACAAAATAAAATGCGAAAGTTGCCAAGAAAATCTTGTAAAGTTGGAGAAGTTTTCTTTCGATTCGGAAAGTTTTATTGACATCAAAAACCATAGTGACAAAAGACTTCTCTTAAAAAAATCCTACCGACGAGTTATTCGAAATTTGTCAACAACATTTTTCAATTTACAAAAGCATTTTGAAAAAAAGTTATTATGAACCGAATTTAAAAGCGCGTATTATCAAGTCATATGGTTCGATGAAAATGGAAGCTGTTTTGAACACAGGCGTTGTATTCTTAAACATCTAATAACAGTTTTGATCCGAAAAAAACTCTAGATGGTTAAAAGAGAAGTTTGTATCAGATGAAATGAAAAGAAAAATTAATTCCAATCAAATTGTTTTGGCAAAAATGCAAAGATTTAATAATATATAGAAGGTCTGTAGAAATGTGTATTTTTCTTTTACTGCCAGTCAGTTAGTTTAATTGTATGTCTGCTAGTCTTTAATTAGTCTTAGTGACTTTTCTTGGTTTTGTTCATATGGTATTATTGCAACTTTAACAGTAAAGTATGTTCTTTTACAGTCGACATATAAGTTTAAATATAATAAATTATTTTTAACAGGGGGGCGAACAGGAGGCGAACCTTCACATGGCAACGTGTCTGACCGCCTCAACCTGGCGAGGCCAGCATTATCCATGTCGAAATCGTCTCAAGTCGACTCAAACCTCCACGTGGTGTTCCCTGGGCAACGGCAAACTGGCATCCGTCAGTTTGACGGCTAATTTGAGCGGCGGGTCACTCCATAGACCTTAAACATGGAATGTGCGCAGGGTTTGGGTCCCGCCACATTACTACTGCCCAATGAAAACTAAACCAGCCTCGGATAAGAACCCCAATTACGTTGACGACCACCGCAAATGAAAAACGGACAATGATTTAAGGATATGCACCTGGAATGTCCGAACCCTTTATAGAGAAGGTGCCATTATACAACTGGCGGAAGCCCTCAAAACAATAAAGGCTGACATCACCGCCATCCAGGAAATGCGATGGAAAGGGCAAGGCTGCTCTAAACAAGCACACTGTGATATCTACTACAGCTGCCATGCGGAGAGGCGCGAATTTGGATGTGGATTCGTTGTTAGCCGGAAACTACGCCACCTTGTTTCCCGGTTCACACCTGTCAACGAAACATTGGCCACGATCCGCATCAAGGCAAAATTTTTCTCCATAAGCCTTATTTGCGCGCACGCCCCGACGGAGGAAAAGGACGAAGCCGTCAAAGACGCTTTCTACGCTAGTCTTGAGGACGTATACGACCACCTTCCGGTCCATGGCGTGAAAATAGTCCTCGGCGATTTTAATGCGAAAGTCGAAAGGGAAGGCATTTTTGGCCCCACTGTCGGTCAGTTCAGTCTTCATGAGACCTCCACGAACAACGGTCTAAGACTGATCGACTTCGCCGAGGCGCGAAACATGGTAGTTAGTAGCACCAGATTTAAGCACCTCGACATCCACAAGGCCACCTGACTGTCCCCGGATCAAAAAACGCGAAACCAAATTGATCATGTTGCAATCGACGGAAGGTATGCCTCTAGTGTTCTAGATGTGCGTACATTTCAGGGGGTCAACATTGACTCCGACCATTATCTTGTTGCAGCCAAGATCCGCATGCGATTATGCAATGCGAAGAACATACGCACAGGAATGCAACGAAAGTTAGATGTCGCTAAGCTGCAATTACAACGGACTGTCGAAGCCTACTCCGCTCAACTCTCGGTTAAGCTCAACCAACCAACCTCTGGACCCGACGACGCCGGCGGACTTTGGGCGCATATATCCCACTCCATGCGCGCTGCCGCTGAAGAAGTCATTGGTTTCCGGCGCCCGCAACTTCGGAACCAATGGTATGATCAGGAGTGTCGCATCGCGACTGCAGTAAAAAACGCCGCATATAGAAAAACGCTGCAGTCAGCTGCAACGCGAGCCGTGCGAGAAAACTACCGCGAAAAGAGGAAGGAAGAGAGGCACCTTTTCAGACGCAAGAAAAGAGAGCAGGAAAAGCGTGAGCATGAGGAACTAGAGGTATACCAGGGCAAGAAGGATGCACGAAAATTCTATCAACAGTTTAAGCGTCTAACCCAAGGTTGCAAGCCCGGAGCATCCACTTGTAGAGACGAAATGGAGATCTGAATACGGATATGCAGTGTGTGCTGAAATTGCGGAGACGGCACTTCTCCAATTTACTTACTGGCGACGATTCCACCAATGCCGCCCAAGGAGAGCGCAGTTCAGAGCTACCAATCAACAATGACGGAGTGGAAGTACCACCACCTAGCCATGAAGAGGTTCGAGTTGCTATCCAACGACTCAAAAACAACAAAGCAGCGGGTGCTGACGGCCTGTCAGCTGAATTGTTTAAAACTGGCGGCGATGAATTGATAAGGCGCATGCATCAGCTCATCAGCAAAATATGGCTAGAAGAAAGCATGCCCGATTATTGGGACCTCAGCGTACTGTGCCCTATACTTAAGAAAGGAGACCCAACAATCTGCGCAAGTTATAGAGGTATCAGTCTTATTTCCATCGCATATAAGGTTCTCTCAAGCGTACTGTGTGAAAGATTAAAGCCGATTACAAAAACACTGATTGGACCTTATCAGTGTGGCTTTCGACCTGGTAAGTCCACCATAGACCAGATTTTCACGCTACGACAAATACTGGAGAAAACCCACGAAAACCAAATTGACACACACCATCTCTTTGTCGATTTTAAAGCTGCGTTCGATAGCCCGAGAAGGGATTGCCTATACGTAACAATGTCTGAGTTCGGTATACCTGCAAAGTTGATTAGACTTTGCAGAATGACGTTGAGCAACACACGCAGCTCCGTCAAGGTAGGAAATGACCTCTCCGAAACCTTCAATACCGAAAGAGGTTTCAGGCAAGGCGATCCACTGTCTTGCGATCTCTTTAACATCATCATGGAGGGGATCGTACGAAAGGCCGGTGTGCATCGTAATGGCACCATTTTCTACAAAGGCGTCCAGCTCCTTGCGTACGCTGATGGTATTGATATTGTCGGCAGAACCAAGAGAGATGTTACCGCTGCTTTCACCGCTATCGAAAAGGAATCAGCCAAAGTGGGTTTGACGATAAATGAGGGTAAAACAAAATATATGCTGTCTACAAACAAGGGAGCTCGGCGTTTAGACTCCCACGTTTCATCCGGCAGCTATAACTTTGAAGTTGTCAAGGAGTTCGTTTACCTTGGCACCGCCATTAATACCAAAAACGAAATCAGCCTGGAGATAAAGCGAAGAACAATAATTGCTAATAGGTGCTACTACGGGCTCAGTAAGCAACTAAGTTCCAGAGCCCTCTCTCGATCGACAAAACTAACACTCTACAAGACGCTCGTTCTACCTGTGCTGCTTTATGGCGCTGAGGCATGGGTAGTTTCGCAAACTGACGCAGCCGCTCTGGGGGTGTTCGAGAGAAAAGTTCTTCGCAAAATCTTCGGTCCTGTTCGAGTCGGCGATGACTATCGCATCCGAATGAACCACGAGCTGTATGAGCTCTACGAAGACATTGATGTAGTTCGGCGTATAACTGTGCAGCGACTACGCTGGCTGGGTCATGTCCACCTTATGGACGACGAAGCTGCAGCGGAAAAGGTGCTCGAGGCAAGTGTTGCTGGTCAACGACGACGAGGGAGACCATGCCTCCGATTTAATGGACCAGGCTGAGAGGCGCCTGGCGAGAGCTGATGAGATCGTTTGAAACCCGGACACGTGTTGTTACGACCACCTAAGTAAGTAAGTAAGTAAGTAAGTATTATAAATTGTTTTGGTAGAATAAAGTTTTTGCTGTCATGATAATTAGGTCCATTTGTCGAATTTTCAGAACTGTACAACTTTCCACTGAGTTGTCCCAAAAATGCGAAAGCAATGTGTTTTTCAAGCGTTCATTTTATTTGACTATATAGTAACTAGAGAAGAGCAAATACTTTAAATATTCAATGTTATTTATTTAGCTATCTACATTTATACATAATTATAGTTCTTATATAAATATATTAATAAAAAGCATATAATAATATAAATATATAAAATCTATAATTATATTATTATAAACAATATATTTATTATTATCATTATTATAAAAATTACAATATTATATATCTAAGATATGCATAACACATGTATGTATATATGTATATATATAATATATACATATCATATATATATATATACACAAATTTATATAATTTTTGTTTATATACGATTGGACACATTAACAGGCTGACAGACAAATAGATAGAAATACAAACAGACAAAGTGACAAAAGAATAATTTTTAAAAATCAATCCGATGAATTTGCAGACGGGCAAACTAGCAAAAGATACATCCAAGCTTTAATTTTCATATCTTTGAACACTAATTAGTTTTTAAATTTTAACCATCTGCAGTTTTTTCGGATCAAAACTGTTATTAGATGTTTAAGAATACAACGCTTGTGTTCAAAACAGCTTCCATTTTCATCTAACCATATGACTTGTATAATAATGACTTGTATAATGCGCGCTTTTAAATTCGGTTCATGACAACATTTTTCGAAAATGCTTTTGTAAATTGAAAAATGACTACGAAAATTATTTGCTAAGATTTTCATGGACAATATTCGTCCGGAGAGATACTAAAATTCTCCCACGGACGGATCGGTGTTGTTACTTAGCTGTGATCTAAGTACACAAAAGTAATTTTTTAAGGGAATCTTGGTTTATCCTACCTAACATTACGACTATCACTTCAGGGTCCTGGAACAGATCATTAACCAAGGATATCACTGATTGCAAAGTGAAAATTAATCCTCTGAAACAGTGGTTATTTCTTGGAACTTCAAGAGTTTACGAAAGTAGTTGTCAACGAAATGTGTATATATATTTACATTAATATTATATATATATATATATATATATTTATATATATATATATATATATATATATATATATGTATATATATGTTGTTACTATTATTATTTCATTTATAATTATCATAAATATGTTTCATGTTATATGTTATATATAAAAAATCAATTGTATATAAATTTTGAAAATTTCCTTCCTAGGCAATAAGCGTTTAGTTATTTTATAAAAAAAATTTAAATAAATGTTACTGAAGCTCAGTTTTAGTAGGTATGATATACCGCTTCTGGATCAGGGAGTAGGGAGATTGATGACGTCAGCGCGTGTACATATACGTTTTGTGTGTATGTATGTGTGTTTAAGCAAGTGTAGATACATAATTTATGTGTATGTATGTGTGTTTAAGCAAGTGGACGTACATAATTTGTATGTGTGTGTGTGTGTGTTGTTGTTGTTTATGCAAGTGTACATATATAGAATGTGTGTATGTATGTTGTTGTTGTTTTCGGCTGCTGAAATGTTCTCGAAGCTTCTCGAAGCCTCTGTGTGTATTGTTATTGTTTAAGCAAGTGGACGTACATATTTTGTATATATGCATGTGTTTAAGCAAGTGGATGTGCATATTTTGTTTGTGTGTTATTATTTTTGCAGAAGGGGACGTGCATCTTTTGTGTATATGAATGTATATGTTAGTTGTTAAGCAAGTTCACATACATATACATACATATATACGTAAAACTTATCAAAGTGTATCCAGCGGCAGAGATTTAGGGGGTATTATTAATTTGAGATGGTATGATTTAGTAGGGGGTCTAATAACCCAGAGGGGGCCCCCTGATACTTTCACCCTAATTTAAATAATTGTTTACATTATCACTCGGTGTGTGTATCTATAAAAATGCTGATGTTGCAGTTTTTTTTTTTTTTTGTTTAGATATTCTTAAAGCAGAACTCTAAGCTTAGCTAAGATAAGATGATATACATGCATACATGCATACATGCATACATGCATACATATGTAGATCTTATCAGCGTTAAGCAAGCATAGAAGCATGATCAACATATGGTTTTATTTTTGTTAAACAAGTTCACAAACTTAAAAAAATAAATATAGTATATGCTTAACATGTTTGCAAGCATTTGTTTCTTAACCCTCAAATGCTTGGCAACAATTCATCAAATTCTACTTGACGACTTTGACTTTGACAATATGAGTGTTTCAATACGAAAATCTTTATTTATGATGGCTATATCAATTTAGGTACGGTGAAGGTTTAAGGGTTAGAATATATGAACAGGTTTGGTTGTAGTAATAGCCTTAATTTTTGGTGCCTTTTATATAACATTAAAATCGACAGCAAAAGGTGTCTCAGATTTACACTAAAATTATATAGATGTTTCTTTTATTAAAAAAAAAAATGAGGGCTACCAGCAAAGATAATCCAGCGGCGGAGATTTAGATGGGTGCTATTAACTTGAACTAGTATGTTTTATTAGGGAACTAATAACCCAGACGACCCTCAGTTGACGCTTCCACTATAATTTAAATAATTATTTATATTATCACTCGGTATGTGTATTTATAAGCTGATGATGTTGCATTATTTTTTGTTTAGATATTCTTAAAGCAGAATTCTAAGCTAAGCTAAGCTAAGATGATATACATGCATGCATACATGCATACTAGAGCTTATCAGCGTGAAACAAGCATAGGAGCATAATCAACATATGGTTCATTTTTTTGTTAAACACCAATATACACACATAATCATAATATTTGTTAACATGTTTGGCATATATTTGATGATGACGCATAGTTTTTTCCAGAAATTTGAATTTTTTTTTTTGATGTTGTTAGCGAGAGTACCGTCTTCACGACTTGAAAAATGCTGAAACGAGAAAATTGAGTCTCAGTATTTCTTGCAAGTGTTGAGGGGACTTGTTATTTTTTCCAGAAATTTGATCATGCATGTTCAAACATATTTCTTGATTGGGTCTTGGGGACCTTATCGTTTTTCCAAGAATTTTATTTTTGCTGATAGCGTTGTACTGTAGTACGAGGTGCGGTGTGAGATAGGAGGGAAGGAGATAAAGAGAGTGGGTGAGAGATAGATAGACAGAGATTGAACTATACAGGTTACTTTCAACAAGTTCTTTAGCATAAATATGCTCAACTTTGGTTATATTGTATTAATTCACTAGCACGACTTACTCGATAACTTAGAATTCTGTGGTTAGCAAGACAAACAATCGTCCTTTCAAATATAAATTTTCTTTATTCGCAGATACAAACTATTTAGTGTAACAAATGATACCTAATAAGCAATATGTATACATTAGACGTTTGCAATCGCTTGAAAATACCATGCAAGTACATCAGATTGCCTAGCCTGAGTGGCTAGACGATGATGATGAACCGGTGCAAGTCGATGAGATCAGTGGGAGTATCTCCAACGAAGTCGAAAATGCTGATTTACGTTGCAAGTTACTATTGTTATAATAATAAAGTTGTAGAATAAGCAAATTAAAATATTTAGCCATATAATTTGTTGTAGAACATTTAATTATCAAATTTTATAAAATTTATTATTAAAACGTAAAAGAATCAAACTTCAAAGTTGTTGCAAGCATACAATGAATTTTATGATTTTATCCTATGTATGTATCTATAAGTTGTTGTTGTTCCAGTTTTTTTTTTTATTTTTTTATTTTTTTTATTCAAACTTCTTAAAGCTAAACTAATATGCAGCGAGCATATCGTCGTTAAGCAAGTGTAGAAGAATCTTCAACATATGTTTACTATTATTAAACAAGTTGACGAACATAAATAAATAAACATAATATATGCTTAACATGTTTGCATGAATTTGTTTTTAACCCTCAAATGCCTAGCATCAATTTATCAAATACTCCTTAACGACTTTTACTCTGACAAAATGAGTGTTGCAATAAGAATATTTATATTTATAAGGATTATATCAATTTAGGATCGGTGAAAGTTTAAGGGTTAGAATATATCTTTTTTTTAAATTTCATCGTGCGTGCTAACAAAACCGTAAGTCGACAGCACTGTGTCGGTGGGTGGATAGGAAGAGTATTAATGAAACAAAATAATAAAGGAGTACAATTTATTTTAGAATATTTGATGCTGAAGTCTTATTAAATTTTATAAATTTCATGGAGGCTAGCATAGACCTTATTATCGTTTACTGTTTTTGGTTTGTTTGTTTGTGTAACTTTCAAATTTAAATATGATTTTGTCTTTATTTATTACTATTTAAAAGTACGTTGTACGTTACTTGACGAAGGCGAATTCAATCATATGAAGAGAAAGGGTATATTCTCATATGATTATTTCGATTCAAACAACATGAATTTCAAAGGAAGCAAGGTGGCACCGAAAGTCGACAGCGATGTATCGCTAGTATTTAATGACATGGTAATGAGGTGGTGAACTAGAGATAGGATCGGTAAGTGATAGAAGCATAGTATTGATATTATAATCAATATTTTAAAACAATACTTATGTGTATTTATTTATTATTATTAAAGCGTAAAGCGTAGAACAATCAAACATTTAAGGTAGAAGAATCAAAACATTTAAGTTGTAACAAGCAGACACTGAATTTTATGATTTTACTCAACAAAACATACATACATAAATCTTATCGACGTGAAGCAAGCGTAGAAGCATACTTCAAAGTATGGTTATTATTGATGTTGTTGTTGATGATGCATGTTAACGTTAACGTCGTGAATGCAGTGCGAAGTTGGGGGGGTGAGAATATAAAAAAGTTAAATGATTGAATGAATGAAGTTTTTTTTTTTTTGTTTCTTGCCTTTTATAGCTGTTAAGTATAGAGTTCCATAATAGTTTTTATTCAAAACAAGTATTAATAACTGAAATTTTAATTTAAAATATTTATTTATCAATTTTTTCAATTTTTCCTTAAGGTGATAATACTAATAATATAAAAATCTTAAAATATAGGAGAATATTTCTTGTAATTGAATTTTGATACTATTACTCCTCCCACCCCAACAAAAAAACTGTGGGGGGAGGTGTCATAGTATCAAAATTTTTGTCAATGAACCTCTCTATCCTAATGACCTCTATGCAACATTGACGTAGAGTGTCAGGGTTGGGGAAACGTTGCAGCATAGTAATTGCTTCCGTTAGAGCTGTTGCAACGTTATCATCCCAACAGTTCTCACATAAAATATCAAGGTATCGCTCCAAGAACTCTAGAGGGCTAATGGTCCATAACCGTAGACCCTCGTCTTCTACGGCTATTGCATCATCTATCTCTTGATGCCTATGCAGAGATAGATATTTGCAATATCCTGACCCAATAAAACTTAGCGTCTCAGACGAAGCTCCAGAGTCCCTTGAAGCTTCATCAGTATCCCACAGCTTCAAATACGACTTGTAGGATCTAGGAGCTGAAAAGGAAAAATATTAAAAATAAGTTTTTTATTTAATTTTTGCAAATACATACAAGTAAGCTCCATGCGAAACAACTGAAACGGCGTAATGAGTGTTGGATGGAGGAACATCTAGTCCCTCAGAAGAAAAGAGTAGACATACTACCATGTCGACATACTACCATGGAGAAGATCGAGGTAAGCTTACTTGTATGTATTTGCAAAAATTAAATAAAAAACTTATTTTTAATATTTTTTCTTTCTTAAAGAAACGAGTGGAGTTCAAGAATACCAAGAATAATAAGAAATAAACAAGAAACGAGTGGAGTTCTATAGGAATATTTCTTTATTATGGAAAAAAATGATTATTATTTTATAATTGCAAGCAACCAAAGAGATAAAATGATTTAATATTCAGATAATTTTAGATTCCTTATATGTAATCACAGATACTTTTAACTTTCTATTACTAAATCCCAACAGCTACCTTATACTGGTTGACCTAAAAATCTTCAAACTCATATGAATCTTCTGATACTATAATAGTTTGAGAACTTATATGAAATAAATTGTTATAACCATATATATATATATATATATATAGGTATATATTAGGAAATCGAATTAAATGCTTCAAAATCGATAAGTCCACAAATATATTCTGTAGACAACTCAATTGAAGGAAAAAATATTTTTTTACAACCTGTGTTGTTATGATTCCGCTTAAAGAGTTTGCTATTATCATTACGGGTTCTCCATATGGACTAACGATCGTTATTTGTTATCTGCTTAGTAAAAGCTGTTGTTGTACTCTTGTCCCTAACATTAAATACCAATTATTTTAAAAATTATATAGTATCTCTTGTAGTCCAGATCATTTTTTATATGACTTTAGGAACATGACTTTTCCAATACAATAGCTTTAGATAATTAAATATCAAAGCATATTTGTTTTCTTCAATATTTATGATTGTAATCTATCACATGAGTTATCTCTTTGATAAAACTTTTTTTTGGTAAAAAACTCTATCGAGAATATATCTTTTTTTCAAATCTTTGTTGTTTGGGTATGCTATAGCGTGTAGTCTACAAGCAGCATCCAAGTAAAAAATTAATGCCTTGATCACCTCTAGATAAATATTTATCTTGTTTTGTACCAGATCCATAAAACTGATATACAGGCAAATGAAGTTCAAACGAAAGTTTGTTGATTATTTTATTCAGAATAACTTTTCCAATGAAGGATGGATGACGACTGTCTATCTTTTTCTTTTAAAGATAAGGCATACAATATAATAAATAATAATGGTATAAATAATTATACTTTATTGAATAAAGCATCAGAATAAACTGACTGAAATAAATAAAAGGATCCGTTTTATATGTTATGCTGTCAGTAGTTGGCATAATGCGCTTTTTGAACCTATAATAAGGGTTTTTCAAGTTCAACTTCATTAAACCTTTTCCACGATGTTCTCCTCTTTCTTTGAAAATTTTGCCAATAATCGTTGTATATTTTTTAGAACGATTTCCTTTAATTTGTCCATTAATGTTATCATTTCGTCTATATACATTAGTCATCTCCAATATTTGTTTATAACTATTTAAATCTGTTTTATTGTATATGTTGGGATTCTTGTAAACTATTAGGTTGTATAAACCCGGTGTAAAACGCCACTTTGAAGTGCCTATAGAAATATTAGATGCATTAAGAGTAATGGGTTCATTACCCAGTCTCCATATCTGGTTTTCATCCTTATGTGGTCCGTAGGTTTTATCAAATTTATTCAAATCCACCTTCGATAAATCATATTTAATACTTTGATCTATAGATAATGCTATGGTGGTATCATTATCATCATTTTCCACATCAGTATCATCATAATCATCAGCATTATTATTGGTGACATAGTGATCATAATCATCATTATCGACATCAAATGATTTAAACGCAGACGAACTCTTCTCGATTTTCTTGCTTTCAAAGCTCGGAGAAAATGTTTTATAATCAAGCTTACTCTTATTAAATAGTGTACTCGTGGCAACTTTATTATCCTTATCGTTATCATCAAAAGACCCATCAGAATATATTTTAAATTTTAACTTCTTTTAATTATTATTAGTTGATTGAATTATATCTTTCAAGGGTTTTGATATTGATTTAAAATGTTCTCTAAGAACTCTTCATTGGCGTCCCTTCCGAGCTGAATAGTTTTATATTTCTTTTTTAAAATATTTCGAATTTTAATAAGGTTATTAACCAGATTTTTATTCATATTGATAGTCTAAAACAGACCAGTTAAGCAGTTAGCTGTTTAACAGTACAGACCAGCTTAGCAGTTAGCTGTTTAACAGTACAGACCCATTTGGCAGTTATCTGTTTAACAGTACAGATCAGTTTAGCAGTAAGCTGTTTAACAATACAGTTCAATTTAGAAGTTATCTGTTTAGTGGTACCAGTTTAACCTATAATAGTTGTGATTTAATCAGTTCAGTTGATGTTGTTCCACTGATTTTAAAATATCTTTACTGATTTTTTTTATAGTCTCATAAATACGTCAAATCCTTTTCTATAGCGACCATTATTTATGGGATCAACTTTGTTGATAACTAGAAAGCCATATTTTTCCCTCCAACACTTGGAACATAACTCATGAAAGGTTTTGAAAGTCATGTCAGCACCAACATGATCACTATAAATGTGTCTTATATTCATATCATCCTGTTTGAACATTATAATCATATTTGCATTATCACGAATCAAGCGTTTTGGTATATGTGTATAAGTTTGGCATAAATAAAAAACTATCTACGTCTTTGTGACGACCCATGCAAAAGTAAGAGAGAATATGATTTTGTTTCTCGCAAGCTACATATATATAAATATATATATATATATATATATATATGGTTATAACAATTTATTTCATTTAAGTTCTCAAACTATTATAGTATCAGAAGATTCATATGAGTTTGAAGATTTTTAGGTCAACCAGTATAAGGTAGCTGTTGGGATTTAGTAATAGAAAGTTAATAGTATCTGTGATTACATATAAGGAATCTAAAATTATCTGAATATTAAATCATTTTATCTCTTTGGTTGCAATTATAAAATTATAAACATTTGTGATTACATATAAGGAATCTAAAATTATCTGAATATTAAATCATTTTATCTCTTAAGTTGCTTGCAATTATAAAATTATAAACATTTTTTTCCATAATAAAGAAATATTCCTATAGAACTCCACTCGTTTCTTGTTTATTTCTTATTATTCGTAGCATTCTTGAACTCCACTCGTTTCTTGGTTATTTTTTTCTTTTTCTGTTGTATAAGAATAAGAATATTATACATGTAGGTTTTCGTGAGAAAAAATTAGCGATATATTTTGTTTTTTTTTTTTTGTTTTTTTTCTTCTTAACAAGTGAATGCATTAAGTTTAGCTGTCGATAACAAATAATTTTATCATATCCTCTGAATAGATTTTTTTTTTTTGGTACAGTTTTTATATTTTAAGTGAAGGAAGACTCAATTTTCTCGTTTCAGCATTTTTCGATTGAGGGAGACTTAGTTTTGTCGTTCCCTCTGATTAGGGTTTTTTTTTTTTTGTTACAAGTTTTTCAAGTGAAAGAAAATAAACAAAACTTGAATTTTCATAGTTTTATAAGAATTGATCCTGACAAAAAAAATTTTAAAATTTAATAGTTAGTAAGAATTTTTCCTGATAAGATCTATTTTTCCCTTATGTTTGGTGACTAAAATTGAGTATAAAAGAACACACCAAATGATTTTATAATATCAGGCCGTTTTGATATTTAAACTTGTAGGTTTAAATATAATACAAATACATAATGAATAACAACAACAACAACAACAACAACAACAACAACAACAACAACTACAACAACAACAACAATAAACTAGGAGAGAGTTATGAGGCCTTTCAGTTGTTTCGCATGGAACAACTGAAACGGCGTAATGAGTGTTGGATTGTAACTACTTTGTATGCGGCTGACGCGAAAATGTCGACATACTACCATGAAGAAGATCGAGGTAAGCTTACTTGTATGTATTTGCAAAAATTAAATAAAAAACTTATTTTTAATATTTTTTCTTTTCAGCTCCTAGATCCTACAAGTCGTATTTGAAGCTGTGGGATACTGATGAAGCTTCAAGGGACTCTGGAGCTTCGTCTGAGACGCTAAGTTTTATTGGGTCAGGATATTGCAAATATCTATCTCTGCATAGGCATCAAGAGATAGATGATGCAATAGCCGTAGAAGACGAGGGTCTACGGTTATGGACCATTAGCCCTCTAGAGTTCTTGGAGCGATACCTTGATATTATGTGAGAAATGTTGGGATGATAACGTTGCAACAGCTCTAACGGAAGCAATTACTATGCTGCAACGTTTCCCCAACCCTGACACTCTACGTCAATGTTGCATAGAGGTCATTAGGATAGAGAGGTTCATTGACAAAAATTTTGATACTATGACACCTCCCCCCACAGTTTTTTTGTTGGGGTGGGAGGAGTAATAGTATCAAAATTCAATTACAAAAAATATTCTCCTATATTTTAAGATTTTTATATTATTAGTATTATCACCTTAAGGAAAAATTGAAAAAATTGATAAATAAATATTTTAAATTAAAATTTCAGTTATTAATACTTGTTTTGAATAAAAACGATTATGGAACTCTATACTTAACAGCTATAAAAGGCAAGAAACAAAAAAAAAAAACTTCATTCATTCAATCATTTAACTTTTTTATATTCTCACCCCCCCCCAACTTCGCACTGCATTCACGACGTTAACGTTAACATGCATCATCAACAACAACATCAATAATAACCATACTTTGAAGTATGCTTCTACGCTTGCTTCACGTCGATAAGATTTATGTATGTATGTTTTGTTGAGTAAAATCATAAAATTCAGTGTCTGCTTGTTACAACTTAAATGTTTTGATTCTTCTACCTTAAATGTTTGATTGTTCTACGCTTTACGCTTTAATAATAATAAATAAATACACATAAGTATTGTTTTAAAATATTGATTATAATATCAATACTATGCTTCTATCACTTACCGATCCTATCTCTAGTTCACCACCTCATTACCATGTCATTAAATACTAGCGATACATCGCTGTCGACTTTCGGTGCCACCTTGCTTCCTTTGAAATTCATGTTGTTTGAATCGAAATAATCATATGAGAATATACCCTTTCTCTTCATATGATTGAATTCGCCTTCGTCAAGTAACGTACAACGTACTTTTAAATAGTAATAAATAAAGACAAAATCATATTTAAATTTGAAAGTTACACAAACAAACAAACCAAAAACAGTAAACGATAATAAGGTCTATGCTAGCCTCCATGAAATTTATAAAATTTAATAAGACTTCAGCATCAAATATTCTAAAATAAATTGTACTCCTTTATTATTTTGTTTCATTAATACTCTTCCTATCCACCCACCGACACAGTGCTGTCGACTTACGGTTTTGTTAGCACGCACGATGAAATTTAAAAAAAAGATATATTCTAACCCTTAAACTTTCACCGATCCTAAATTGATATAATCCTTATAAATATAAATATTCTTATTGCAACACTCATTTTGTCAAAGTAAAAGTCGTTAAGGAGTATTTGATAAATTGATGCTAGGCATTTGAGGGTTAAAAACAAATTCATGCAAACATGTTAAGCATATATAATGTTTATTTATTTATGTTCGTCAACTGGTTTAATAATAGAAAACATATGTTGAAGATGCTTCTACACTTGCTTAACGACGATATGCTCGCTGCATATCAGTTTAGCTTTAAGAAGTTTGAATAAAAAAAATAAAAAAATAAAAAAAAAAACTGGAACAACAACAACTTATAGATACATACATAGGATAAAATCATAAAATTCATTGTATGCTTGCAACAACTTTGAAGTTTGATTCTTTAACGTTTTAATAATAAATTTTATAAAATTTGATAATTAAATGTTCTACAACAAATTATATGGCTAAATATTTTAATTTGCTTATTCTACAACTTTATTATTATAACAATAGCAACTTGCAACGTAAATCAGCATTTTCGACTTCGTTGGAGATACTCCCACTGATCTCATCGACTTGCACCGGTTCATCATCATCGTCTAGCCACTCAGGCTAGGCAATCTGATGTACTTGCATGGTATTTTCAAGCGATTGCAAACGTCTAATGTATACATATTGTCTATTAGGTATCATTTGTTACACTAAATAGTTTGTATCTGCGAATAAAGAAAATTTATATTTGAAAGGACGATTGTTTGTCTTGCTAACCACAGAATTCTAAGTTATCGAGTAAGTCGTGCTAGTGAATTAATACAATATAACCAAAGTTGAGCATATTTATGCTAAAGAACTTGTTGAAAGTAGCCTGTATAGTTCAATCTCTGTCTATCTATCTCTCACCCACTCTCTTTATCTCCTTCCCTCCTATCTCACACCGCACCTCGTACTACAGTACAACGCTATCAGCAAAAATAAAATTCTTGGAAAAACGATAAGGTCCCCAAGACCCAATCAAGAAACATGTTTGAACATGCATGATCAAATTTCTGGAAAAAATAACAAGTCCCCTCAACACTTGCAAGAAATACTGAGACTCAATTTTCTCGTTTCAGCATTTTTCAAGTCATGAAGACGGTACTCTCGCTAACAACATCAAAAAAAAAATTCAAATTTCTGGAAAAAACTATGCGTCATCATCAAATATATGCCAAACATGTTAACAAATATTATGATTATGTGTGTATATTGGTGTTTAACAAAAAAATGAACCATATGTTGATTATGCTCCTATCCCTGTAGGAAAGTCAACTAACTTAAAAGTAGTTGATAAAGTAGTTTTTTGTCAACCACAACTAGTTGAAATTCTGACTTTTTTCCATAGAACGAACTAACTTATTTTGTATGGTGATGTCCGCTATATAAGTCAATTGACTTTCGTCTGCATATATTTTCAACTACTTGTTAAATTAGTTACATTTAAATTATTTTTTGAATTGCTTTTAAATAACTAATTGAAAACTATTACTGATGGCCTAAAGTTAATAATATTTGATGAAATAACATGGTTTAATATATATAAACTTGTAATCTAATAAAAATTTGCAATTAAAACATGTCAACATCAGAGTAGTTGCCGCCTTAATATAATTAAAAGTAGTTCATATACTGGTTTATTTTAAATTAGTTTTTTAATTAGTTGTTTTTAAAAACAAGTTAGTTTGTTCCTATAGGGATGCTTGTTTCACGCTGATAAGCTCTAGTATGCATGCATGCATGCATGTATATCATCTTAGCTTAGCTTAGCTTAGCTTAGAGTTCTGCTTTAAGAATATCTAAACAAAAAAAATTGCAACATCATCAGCTTATAAATACACATAACGAGTGATAATATAAATAATTATTTAAATTATAGTGGAAGCGTCAACTGAGGGTCGTCTGGGTTATTAGTTCCCTAATAAAACATACTAGTTCAAGTTAATAGCACCCATCTAAATCTCCGCCGCTGGATTAACTTTGCTGGTAGCCCTCATTTTTTTTTAATAAAAGAAACATCTATTTATTTTTAGTGTAAATCTGAGATAACTTTTGCTGTCGATTTTAATGTTATATAAAAGGCACCAAAAATTAAGGCTGTTACTACAACCAAACCTGTTCATATATTCTAACCCTTAAACTAAATTGATATAGCCATCATAAATAAAGATTTTCGTATTGAAACACTCATATTGTCAAAGTCAAAGTCGTCAAGTAGAATTTGATGAATTGTTGCTAAGCATTTGAGGGTTAAGAAACAAATGCTTGCAAACATGTTAAGCATATACTATATTTATTTATTTATGTTTGTGAACTTGTTTAACAAAAATAAAACCATATGTTGATCATGATTCTATGCTTGCTTAACGCTGATAAGATCTACATATGTATGCATGTATGCATGTATATCATCTTATCTTAGCTAAGCTTAGAGTTCTGCTTTAAGATTATCTAAACAAAAAAAACTGCAACATCAGCATTTTTATAGATACACACACCGAGTGATAATGTAAACAATTATTTAAATTAGGGGAAAGTATCAGGGGGCCCCCTCTGGGTTATTAGTCCCCCTACTAAATCATACCAGCTCAAATTAATAATACCCCCTAAATCTCTGCCGCTGGATACACTTTGATAAGTTTTACGTATGTATATATGTATGTCTATGTAGTGAACTTCCCTATAGGAACAAACTAACTTGTTTTTAAAAACAACTAATTAAAAAACTAGTTTAAAATAAACCAATATATGCACTACTTTGAATTATATTAAGGCGGCATCCACTTCAATATATGAAGTAATTGAAATACTACTTAAAAACCAGTGATTGATAAACTACTTTGAATTATTTTAAGGCGGCAACTACTCTGAAGTTGGCATGTTTTAATTGAAAATTTTTATTAGATTACAAGCTTATATATATTTAACCATGTTATTTCATCAAATATTATTAACTTTTGGCCATCAGTAATAGTTTTCAATTGGTTATTTTAAAGCAATTAAAAAAATAATTTAATGTAACTAATTTAACAAGTAGTTGAAAATATATGCAGACGACAGTCAATTGACTTATTTAGCGGACATCACCATACAAAATAAGTTAGTTCGTTCTATGGAAAAAAGTCAGAATTTCAACTAGTTGTGGTTGACAAAAAACTACTTTATCAACTACTTTTAAATTAGTTGATTTTCCTACAGGGTTGCTTAACAACTAACATATCCATTCATATACACAAAATATGCACGTCCACTGCTGTAAACAATAATAACATATATACAAAATATGCCCGTGCAATTACTTAAACACACAAACATACCCTATTGGAACAAACTAACTTGTTTTTAAAAACAACTAATTAAAAAACTAGTTTAAAATAAACCAGTATATGAACTACTTTGAATTATATTAAGGCGGCATCCACTTCAATATATGAAGTAATTGAAATACTACTTAAAAACCAGTGATTGATAAACTACTTTGAATTATATTAAGGCGGCAACTACTCTGATGTTGGCATGTTTTAATTGAAAATTTTTATTAGATTACAAGATTATATATATTTAACCATGTTATTTCATCAAATATTATTAACTTTTGGCCATCAGTAATAGTTTTCAATTGGTTATTTTAAAGCAATTAAAAAAATAGTTTAAATGAAACTAATTTAACAAGTTCTTGAAAATATATGCAGACGACAGTCAATTGACTTATTTAGCGGACATCACCATACAAAATAAGTTAGTTCGTTCTATGGAAAAAAGTCAGAATTTCAACTACTTGTGGTTGACAAAAAACTACTTTATCAACTACTTTTAAATTAGTTCATTTTCCTACAGGGTATATATAAAATATGTACGTCCACTTCCCCAAACAATACCAATACACAAACAAGCTTCGAGAACATCCCTGTAGGAAAATCAACTAATTTAAAAGTAGTTGATAAAGTAGTTTTTTGTCAACCACAACTAGTTGAAATTCTGACTTTTTTCCATAGAACGAACTAACTTATTTTGTATGGTGATGTCCGCTAAATAAGTCAATTGACTTTCGTCTGCATATATTTTCAACTACTTGTTAAATTATTTATATTTAAATGATTTTTTTAATTACTTTAAAATAACCAATTGAAAACTATTACTGATGGCTTAAAGTTAATAATCTTGATGAAATAACATGGTTAAATATATATAAACTTGTAATCTAATAAAAATTTGCAATTAAAATATGTCAAAATCAGAGTAGTTGCCGCCTTAATATAATTTAAAGTAGTTCATATACTGGTTTATTTTAAATTAGTTTTTTAATTAGTTGTTTTTAAAAACAAGTTAGTTTGTTCCTATAGGGATTTTACAAGTCCAAAATAACAAAAAAAAAAAAAAAAAACATACACATACACATACACATACAGAACTTCGAGCACATTTTATCAGCCGAAAACAACAACAAATATTATATTTTGTATGGTGATGTCCGCTAAATAAGTCAATTGACTTTCGTCTGCATATATTTTCAACTACTGTTAAATTAGTTATACTTAAATTATTTTTAATGACTTTAAAACAACCAATTGAAAACTATTACTGATGGCCTAAAGTTAATAATATTTGATGAAATAACATGGTTAAATATATATAAACTTGTAATCTAATAAAAATTTGCAATTAAAACATGTCAAAATCATAGTAGTTTTCGCCTTAATATAATTCAAAGTAGTTCATATACTGGTTTATTTTAAACTAGTTTTTTAATTAGTTGTTTTTAAAAACAAGTTAGTTATTTCCTATAGGGAACACACACACACACACACATACACAAATTATGTACGTCCCCTTGCTTAAACACACATACATACACACATATTATATATGTACACTTGCCTAATCAACAACAACACACACACACATACACAAATTATGTACGTCCCCTAGCTTAAACACATATACATACACACATATTATATATGTACACTTGCCTAAACAACAACAACACACACACACACACACAAATTATGTACGTCCCCTTGCTTAAACACACATACATACACATAAATTATGTATCTACACTTGCTTAAACACACACACATACACACAAAACGTATATGTACACGCGCTGACGTCATCAATCTCCCTACTCCCTGATCCAGAAGCGGTATATCATACCTACTAGTTTTGCTTCAAAATTGAAAATGTTGTGCTCACAACACTTTTTAACTTTTACAGTTAACTTTAAAGTTTTACATAAAAATTTAATTGATGTTATTAACTACAACTGTATACATATATATAATAGCATATCGATAGCCATACGTTGACACCTCCTAACTAAAAATTCATTAATTTTACAGGAGAAGGAAAATACTTAACAACAATTAAAATCTTAATTTAAATCATTGGTAATAAGCACCAATGAAAGTATATTATTAATAAGAGATTGCAAGCCTATCAGATATATTTTTTTGGCATTTTTCGATGAGCAGTTCCCAGTTTAGAACTGCGGAAAAAAGTTAGAACTAAACAGAACTACAAAGTTACAAAATGAATAAAGTAAACACAGCAGTCTCTCTTCTTGTATTCCTTTGCTTGCTACAAGGCGATCAGAAAACAGAAGCAAGCAATATTTTTTGTTTTCGTGAACCCTGTCTGTCTCTGTCTCTGTCGCTGTCGCTCTCGCTTGTGCGCGCTGTAGCGCATGCGCAAGTGTTTTTTTTTTCGATGCTGATTTGTGAATGAATCCCAATAAACATTGTGGCGAGGGGTGATTCGATAACGAATCGCTTGTGAATCGTTTTTTTTTTTAAGTTTTCGAATAGTTTCATACCGACCAAGGAGGGTAGATTCTAAAGAGAATTCACCAGACAATTTTTCCCCTTTTGCAGAAATTTTGAACTGGCCGACTTGGTGGATTCGAAATTATGTTCGAATCTGTGCAAGGAGGGTCTACCCTCCTGGATCTGTGCTCGAATCTCAAAAAGCCGAAGTGCCGAAGCGATGAGAGAGCTTACGAATGGTATTTTAAGCAAACTGAGCATGTGTTTTTGTTTGATCTTATTGTTTGCATGTAGGTATGTGTTTATTTTTTAGCTGGACGCTGTGTTTTGTTTTGGTTGGATAAATTTATTGAAATTTTCATTAATTGCTTTGTTCAAACATTTTTCTTCTGATTTTGAAGAAAAATTTTTGATCTATAAATTTTAAGCTACTAAAGAAATAATAGAAATTTTTTCTTCGATTTTGAAGACAAATTTTTTATACATAATTTTTTAAGCTGCTTAGAAATGATGGCTTTTTTTTAAAAAAATGTTTACTCTGATTTTGAAAAAAAAATGTTTCTTCTATAAATTTTAAGCTACTAAAGAAATGATCGACATTTTTTCTAGCACAGAAATGTTTCTAATTTTGAATACAAATTTTTGATCTCCAACTTTTTAACTACCAAAGAAATGAAAGATTTTTGTTAAAAAATTTTTCCTCCGATTTTGATGAAAAATTTTTGATCTATGAATTACTATCCGCTAAAGAAATGATAAGAATTTTTTTTGGTTCAAAAATGTTTCCTCTGATTTGAAGAAAACTTTTATCTATAAAATTTTAGCTGCGGAAATGGTAGAAATTTTATTCATGTTGAAAACTTTTTGATCAACTCTTTCCTGTTCTTGGACAATTCGAAAAAATATGGATTTCGAAGTGGGCCTAAAGAATAAAATTTTGCTGAGCGCCAGCTTAAACAGGTTTTGCGACAATTGAAAAACGTTGTCTATTTTCTAAAAAAAAAAACTATTTGACACAATGTGCATGTGTGTTTGTGTGTGTTTTATTTCTAGCTACTCGTATGGTACGTTTGTTGATGTTTAAAATTTCGTCCAAAAATTTTTCTTCTGATTTTGAAGAAAATTATTCATCTACAATTTTTAAGCGACTTAAGAGAGATAATTTTTTTTTGTTCACACCCTCCCATTTTGAACAAACATTTTTGGTACCTAAATTTCTTTCTATGCAAAGAAATGTAATTGACAGAATTTTTGCGGTTATTTATTATATTTCTTTGTGTTTTATTTCTAGAAAAGCTGCGTTTGTTTATGTTTTTACTAAATTTATTGAAATTAATATTATTTCGTTCAAACATTTTTCTTCTCATTCTGAAAAAAAATTTTTGGTATATATTTATGGCTGCTAAAGTCGTTGTTTTTGTTCAGAAGTGTTTTCTTCCGAGTTTGAAGAAAAATTAAAAATTGACAATTTTTAAGTTGGTTTGAGTTCGCCAACTTAAAAATTGTTAGATACTTAGTTGTTTAAAAATTGGTTGTCTGAATTTGAAGAAAAATTGTTGATGTCTAATTTTTCGATCTGAAAACATTATTGTAATTATGATTAGAATAAGTTTTGTTCAAATTAATTCTTGATTAAAAAAAAAAACTGTAGAAAATTTACAATTTGTGACATTTTTATTTTAATTTCTTGTTTTTGGTTGTGTTTCCATTTATTCAGAATTTATTTTAATTTGATATTTTGACGTACGTTTGAATTTATTTTAATAAGGTATACCAAACATATGTATTACTATATGATTAGATGCGAAAATAATAATAAAAATCTTTCTCTTACTGATTATGAATTTAAAGTGCAAAAAATTGAATTTGATTTGTAAAAAAATTACATTTAAAGAATATATTGTATACAATTATTATATACTTAGTGTCTGTACATAAAAACAGTGTTGTTTTTCATAGGTGTACACATTAACAATTTTTTAATTAATTGAACACAATTATTAGACATAATTTTTATACAAAATAACTACAACAGAAAGAAATAAACTTGTGATTTATTCCTATTTGACTTATTTTCTTAACTGAAAAATTGCTTTACAATATTTAGTTAAGCTTTGATTTTCCTTACCAAATACGCAATAAAGTTTTTAAGTAATAAATTATTTTTGTGAATTTACTTTTGAGTTTTGATTTATACTTTTTTACAAAAAACATCTGAGAAAGCAGAAGAGTCTTTGAGAAGAGAGAAAATCAAAGGAAAAATTTTTGAACAAGAAAAAATTTCTATCATTTCCTTAGCAGCTATAATTAAAGGAATAAAAAAATTTTCTTCAGAGAAAAAAATGTTTGATAAAGAAATTTCTATGATTGCTAGTTAGCTAAAAATTTGTAGAAGAAAAATTTTTCTTCAAAGAGAAAAAATTTTTGAAATAAAATTTTTATAACTTTGTAAGTTAAAATTTATATTTTTTGAACAGAAAAATTTTTTATCATTTCGTTAGCAGCTAAAATTTTATAGATCAAAAATTTTTCTTTAAAATCAGAGGAAAATTTAAAAAAAAAAAATCAGTTATCAGTTAGCAGATAAAAATGTATAGCTCAGAAATGTTTCAACAAAATCTAAGGAAACATTTTTTGAACATAAAAAATTCTATAAGTTCTTTAGCTGGAAATTTTATAGATAAAAAATATATAGATAAAAAAAATTTTCTAATTAAAAAAACAAATTCTTAATGAATCATTACGATTATCGATTATTAGGGAGTAAACTCTAAAAATGTCACACTTGAAAATCATCCAAAGCATCTTATTAATTTGTAAAGATTTTTTTTAAATTAAGAATAAAATTGAACAAAATTTTTTTAAATCATGTAATAAATTTCGATCTCAGATCGAAAAAATGTAGATATCAAAATCGAAGAAAAAAGTTTTTAAAATATCTATCACCTTTCTATGTTGGTAAAAAATTCTAAATCAACAATTTTTCTTTAAATTCAGACCAACAATTTTTAAACAACTAAGTATCTAACAATTTTTAAGTTGGCGAACTCAAACCAACTTAAAAATTGTCAAATTTTAATTTTTCTTCAAACTCGGAAATAAACACTTCTGAACAAAAAACAACGACTTTAGCAGCGATAAATATATACCAAAAATTTTTTTCAGAATGAGAAGAAAAATGTTTGAACGAAATAATATAAACTTCAATAAATTTAGTAAAAACATAAACAAACGCAGCTTTTCTAGAAATAAAACACAATGAAATATAATAAATAACTTCAAAAATTCTGTCAATTACATTTCTTTGCATAGAAAGAAATTTAGATACCAAAAATGTTTGTTCAAAACGGGAGGGTGTGAACAAAAAAAAAAAAATTATCTCTCTTAAGTCGCTTAAAAAATGTAGATGAAAAATTTTCTTCAAAATCAGAAGAAAAATTTTTGGACGAAATTTCAATAAATTTAGCAAAAACATCAACAAATGTACCATACGAGTAGCTAGAAATTAAACACACACACACATGCACATTGTGTCAAATAGTTTTTTTTTAGAAAATAGACAACGTTTCTCAATTGTAGCAAACCCTGTTTAAACTGGCGCTCAGCAAAATTTTATTCTCTCGTACGGCCTCTCTCATCACACTTCGAAATTCATATTTTTTCGAATTGTCCAAGTACAGGAAGGGGTTGATCAAAAAGTTTTCAACATGAATAAAATTTCTACCATTTCCGCAGCTAAAATTTTATAGATAAAAATTTTTCTTTAAATTTTTGATCAAAAAATATTTCTATCATTTTTTAGCGTATAATAATTCATAGATCTAAAATTTTTCACCAAAATTGGAGGAAAAATTTTTTAACAAAAACTAAAAATCTTTCATTTCTTTAGTAGTTAAAAATTTAGAGATCAAAAATTTTTCTTCAAAATTAGAGACATTTTTGTACTAGAAAAAATGTCGATCATTTCTTTAGTAGCTTAAAATTTATAGAAGAAACATTTTTTTTTTTAAATCAGACTAAGAATTTTTTTCAAAAAAAGCTATCATTCTTAAGCAGCTTAAAAAAATTAGATATAAAAAATTTGTCTTCAAAATCGAAGAAAAAATTTCTATTATTTCTTTAGTAGCTAAAAATTTATAGATACAAAATGTTTCTTCAAAATCAGAAGAAAAATGTTTGAACGAAGCAATTAATGTAAATTTCAATAAATTTATCCAACCAAAACAAAACACTGCGACCAGCTAAAAAATAAACACATACCTACATGCAAATAATAAGAGCAAACAAAAACACATGCTCAGCATGATACAATAATTTACAAGGTAGCCTTGACAACTACATTTTTTTCACGAGCGGCGATCGGGAGTTGTCAAATCAATACAAAGTTTAACTTTTCATCTGTTTTGCTGCTTCTTCGTTTTCTCTTTTTCAATGTGTTTTTGCCAACTCCAAATCGTCAACAGAACTGTCACTCCTACCTTGTAAATAATTATACCATGATGCTCAGTTTTCTTAAAATACCATTCGTAAGCTCTCTCTCATCGCTTCGGCACTTCGGCTTTTTGAGATTTAAGTACAGATTCGAACATAATTTCGAATCCACCAAGTCGGCCAGTTCAAAATTTCTGCAAAAAGGGAAAATTGTCTGGTGAATTCTCTTTAGAATCTACCCTCCTTGTACCGACTTCAACAGAGGTTGGCTTTATGCTTAAAGAAAGAACCGATTAAAATCATGACTTTCCTAAACTCCATTTAAGATGTTTTGAAACAAAAAAAAAACAATTTTTTCCGACTTTTCAATATACAAATTTAAAAAAAAAAAAAGAATTTTTTACTAACTTTCTATTCTTAATACGTAATTTAAGCGAATATTTTTGTTTTTTAAATTTTGTTTTTTTTTTTTTGAATTTTAAGTGAAAAAAGACTTAAATATAAATTTTCATAAATTTTCTTATAAAAAAATTTGTGAAATATTTTTTCTTCTGTTATGTTATTTCGTGCTAATTTAAATAATTATCATGTAATCATATAAATAATTTCCACTTATAATTTGTTCAAGATTTTCATATGAATAAGTTCTTGTTAACAAATTGCTTTTTGTTGTTTTGGCGACTCGTTAACAAATTGCTTTTTATATTTTTAAATTTAGCTTTTTATAGTTTTTAGCGACTCGTTAACAAATTGCTTTTATTAGTTTTGGCGACTCGTTAACGAATTGCTTTTTTCGGCTTTGACGAATGTATAACGAAGCAGTAAAAAAGTTGGTCAAAAAATGATAAAAAAAATAATTTCAAACTTTTGAAAAGCCAAATCTTTAAAAAAAATACCTAATAACCAAAAAAAAACCCAAGTTGGGGTTCGAACTCATGTCCGCGAATGCTGGCTTTTATTAACAAGCAAATTAAGCAAGATATATTCAGCATCTGAAACAGCTGAGTGGGTAAGGTTCCGGACTAGCATTCAGTAGACGTGGTTTCGATTCTGGACGTGGTAAGCTTGAAATATGTTTTTATTTTTTTTTGATATATTTTATTTCTTATTTTTTATATGATTTATATGATTCGTTATCGAATTGCTTCTTTTAGTTTTGGAAACTCGTTAAAGAATTGCTTTTTATAGTTTTGGCGACCCGTTACCGAATTGCTTATAATAGTTTTGGCGACTCGTTAACGAATTGCCTTTTTCGGTTTTGACGATTCATTAACGAAAGAGGAATTTCTCCCGCTTGCGATATTATAATTGAATCGCTACTAATAATTGCTAATGAATGAAATGTACGAGAAAACGATTCGTAAACGATAACATTAGTGAATCATTTTGTTTATTGGGATGTGTGTAAGCTGTAGCGCATGTGTAAGTGTTTTTTAGGTCGATACAAATTTGAATGTATGTGTGTAAGCTGATACACTGATTTCAATGTATGCGTGTAAGCTGAAATGAAATAAGTTTTGAATTTTTCATTTTTCATTTGGCTTATGCTTGCTTGGCCAATGCAAAGTGCTTGTAATTCTGATCTTGCTACCAGGCAATCAGAAAACAAAACAAGCAATATTCTTTTTGTTTTCTGCTGTCGATATGATCTTACCCCTTTCCCTTCTCCCCGCTAACAAGCATGCGTGTAAATGAACTCTGCCATGTGTTGTTGTTATTGTAGTCTGCTGTTAAGATTGTTTACATTTGTTGGTATAGTTAGCTAGAAATTTTCGGCGTTTTGAAGTTATTCTTATTGGATTCTTATTCTTATTGAATACCTATTTTTATTTAAATAGGTATTTACAATTTACGAGTTATTCAACACATAAACTGATATTACTCTCAATGTTTATATGCAATATTTTTATTGGTCTTTATTTCAGTATAGCCAATTTTTAATCAACATAAAAATTATTTATTGGAATTAGTCGGCCTTGTATGTTTAATGATTTTGTTTTTTTGGGCTTTGGCCGTGAAAAAGAAAGAACAAATTGAACTTTCTTGATTTTTTATATTTATTTTGTCCGATATTTCGGCTTAAATTTTAAGCCTTCTACGGGGACTAGAAAAATAGAAACATTTACACAATTTAATTTTTACACAAAAACACAAAAATATTCACCGTTTAAGCATTTTTTTTTTATAAAATTCAAAATTAAAATATATAATAAAATTGAAGCTGCGTCCAGCTGTTCGGCGGCTTCATCGTCAACTGTGCTTTTGTCTTATTATGTGTTTGTAAATATGCTCGCAATTATCAGCGTCCGTTTTATAGTTTAGCCTTATGTTTGTTAGAGTATTTATTATGTGCAACATTTCTATCGTGTATCTTCTTTGGTAGTTCGTCTCCTGTTGCAAAATTTTTGTGTGTTAAAAGTCCGGAGAGTGTTTATGCTGGATACAGTGGGCCGCGAGCGCTGTTTTGTGGTCATGTTTTGCTTTGAGATCTGATTTGTGACCTGCAAGTCTAGTTTTCAGCTTTGATTTTGTTGTCCCAACGTATACTTTATTGCATACGTTGGACCCGTCACCTTTGCAATTAATTTTGTAGATGAGATTGCATTTGTCCATATCATCCACTTTGCACTTCGTTTTGCTGTGAAATTGCCCAAGTTGATTATTTGTTTTTGGAGCTAATAAAAAATTGTTTTTGTTGTAACTATCAGACTTTTTAATTTTTTCCGTCAAGCCCGGAATATAGATGATTCCTTTGTATATTTTTGGCTCTGGAGCATCTGTGTTTTTTGGAATGTTGTTGTTTTTATATTCTTTTATTAATCGTGAAATAGTGTAGTGTGGAAAATCGTTGCTCATGAGTACTTGTGTGATTCGCGTTGTGTTGTTTTTATGAAAGATTTCATCGCTGATACCGTAGACTCTGCTTATAAAATTTTTCGCGTGTTGAGGATGGTTTTTTTAGGATGTTTAGAGAAGAAATTTATTAATCTTCCTGATGATGTTGGTTTATGCTACCAGTCCGTTTTCATTTTGTTGTTATTACGTATAACGACAGCATCAAGATACGGCAATCTTCCTTCTTGTTCTAACTCGATTGTAAATTTTATGTGACCGTTGCATTTGTTTAATATTTTGTGTGTGTCATCTAATTTGTCTGTTTTAATTATCACAAAAATGTCGTCTACGTATTCAGTTAGTAATCGTAGTTTATCGTCCGAGTTTTCCATAAACCTGTCCAGTACCTCTTCCATCACAATGTCAGCAATGATTGGTGAGATAGGCGAACCCATTGGCATTCCTTTACGCTGACTGTAAATTTTATTGTCAAACGTGAAATAATTGTTTTCTTTGATGCAGAATCTGAGGATGTCTAAGAACAGTTTCTTTGGAATTTCTGTTTGCATTTCTATTTTGCTTCATCGTTTTTCAATGGTTTTGATTGCAAACTCCACCGGTATGCTGGGGAACAAAGAAACTACATCAAAGGAAACCATTACTTCGTTATCAAAAATGTGTGTGTCGTTGATCTTGTTCTTGAAATCTAAGGCGTCTTTTATATTGTATTTGGAGTTTTGGGTTAAGGTTTTCAAAATGCTTACCATGTACTTGCTAAGTGCGTACGATGGCGAATTTATGGACGAGCAAATGGGACGGAGAGGCATGTCATTGTTGTGAATCTTGGGCAGACCGTAAATTCTTGGTATTGTTGCCGTGTGTGTTGTCATTTTAAACTTTTCTTGTTTGTTTATAATGTCTTCTTTAAAAAGTAATTCAAGAAAGCTATTGTTTTTTTGTTGTAATGTTAGCGTCGGGTCTCTTCTAATAGTTTTATACGTCCAACCGTCCTTCAAAAGAGTTTTCATTTTTTCCTCGTAGTCTTTTTTATACATAGCCACTGTCTTACTCCCTTTGTCCGCCTCCACAATAATAATGTCTTTGTTTTGTTTTAAAAACTCTCTTGTTTTTTCCTCTATGTTAATTATGTACGTGTCTCTTTCTGTAGGTTTCAACTCTCTTAAATGTCGTTCCATTAATGTCGTTAGTTTTACCCGCGCTGTCTCTTGCTGTTCTTTCTCAGTGATTGTCTGTATACAATCCTCTCCTTCTGCGATAATGGTGAACAACGGAAAATGTTTTTTGGTCTGTGGGAGTGCAAACTTGGGTCCATGTGCAAGCAACCACTGTACCTCTTTTGGGATTATTTTGTTTGTTTTGTTTACAAACCACGGCATAATGTTGTTGTTTATGTTTAACTTTTTAATCTGTTCTTGTCTCAGTTTTTCAAATTTTTGCTCCTGTCTAATCGTCGCCTGCTGCTTTTCATGTAGTGCAAGTGTTTCGTTGTTTGTTTTTATAACTTTCGCCTCCTTCTTTGCAATTGTTGTTTCTATTGTGCTTTCAAGGTCTGCTTTCTGCTGTATGATGTCTCTCAAAACTTGGTGTTTATGCGAAATCAGTTGGTTTAAAATTTTTTGTTGGTATTTTTGCGTCTGTTTCTCTATAGAATTCAATAACTTATTGGGAAGTTTGTTGTTCGTGTTGTTATGTGTCAAAAATAATTTTGCTACGTTTTTAGTTGTGTTTTTAAGAAAATTTGGGATAATGTGAAATTTCCTGCATTTAACTAAAAATTCTGTGGTGCATTTCGTGTTTGTGTAAACTCAGCTCACGTGTCGGTGTTTGTTAATGATCTTGTTGATGTTGTTACCAAATTTTTCTTTAAGTTGTTTGTATGTTAGTACTTCAGAACTTACTCCTGGCTAAATTTTTATGTAAAACTTTAAAGTTAACTGTAAAAGTTAAAAAGTGTTGTGAGCACAACATTTTCAATTTTGAAGCAAAACTGAATTTCAGTAACATTTATTTAAATTTTTTTCTATAAAATAACTAAGAGATAATTGCATAGGAAGAAAATTTTCAAAATATATATACAATTGATTTGTGCAATTAAGTAAAAAAGTAAAGGCTAAATTTGTATAACATTGAACATAGTTATGATAATTATAAATGAAATAATAATAAAGGGTCCGCCAAGTAACTTTTTTTTTTTTTGAAAATGCAAAAAAAAAAAAACTACTGAATATTTTCTCAAATTTCTTTTTTTATTTGAATGAACAATCCTTCCGGTTAATAATGGAAATAATTTCATTCAAATGGCTGCCTCGGCTGGCCATGCAGTAGCCTACACAATCGGTCCAATTTTTAAGCACATTATCGATTGTGTGCAGATGTATTTCACCAATGGCTTCACGAATATTGTCCTTTACAGCGTCAATTGTCTCTGGCTTGTCGGCGTAACACTTATCTTTGAGGGCACCCCACAAATAATAGTCCAACGGTGTCAAATCGCAGTTCCGAGGTGGCCAAACGACATCAGCTCTGCAGCTGATAATGCGATCTTCAAAAACAGGGCGCAAAACATCGAGTGTATCTTCGGCTGTGTGGCACGTAGCGCCGTCCTGTTGAAACCAAATGTTGCCAATATCCTCCTCTTCAATTTTTGTGAACAAAAATTCGTTCAACATGGCCCGATAACGATGGCCATTGACTGTAACGGCCACTCCTTGCTCATTTTTGAAGAAAAATGGCCCAATTATGCCTCTGGACCAAAATCCGCACCAAACAGTAACTTGTTGTGGGTGCATCGGCTTTTCAATGTATGCGTGCGGGTTTTCTGTGCCCCAAATGCGACAATTTTGCTTGTTTACATACCCGCCAAGATCAAAATGAGCTTCATCTGAAAAGATGATTTTTTTGGCAAAATCGGCATCTTCTGTAAGTCGATCGCAGGCCCACTCAGCGAATCGAAAACGCATTGGATGGTCAGTTGTCTTCAACTCCTGAACCAATTGGACTTTGTATGGCGTTATACCAAGGTCTTTATGCAAAATTCGTCTCAATGATGTCTCCGAAATGTTCAATTGTTGAGAACGACGGTGAATTGATGTTGATGCCGCTTCACGCACACTTTCTGCCACAGCAGCAATATTCTCGGGTGTACGAACTGTTTTTGGCTTTTCACGCTTTGGTTTAACGATGACGATGCCAGTTTCTTCCACTTTTTTCACAAGATAACGAACATACGGAGCTGACGGTGTTTCTGTTCTTCCAAAATCCGTACGCAATTTTCGCACACAATCTGCAACATTACCATGATTTTCAAAGTAATGTCGCAATATTTCCCAGCGTTGTTCAAGCGTATACACAACCATATTCGTTCAGCGGAAGGATAAAACTAATTATCTGTCAAATCAGACATGTGCTAAGTGTTACCATTCACGAAATAAACTCTAGTTGAAAAAAAAACGTTAGATGGCGGACCCTTTAGTAACAACATATATATAAACGAAAAAAAAAAACGAAATGGCCTTTTCAGCCTTTGAAAGGACTTTGACCGAGCATCTTATGATCAATTGTGTTGTGTATGATGTCAAATGTTTGCACACAAATGATCGAGAACTGGACCTACATGTTTTACGCCGACTCCGAACGGCTTATGTTCTCAAGAAGCTTTTCATGGCAGTTTTTACTCTCTGAGGTTTGCCATTGTCTGCAGAGAGGTGACGGCCGAACAGAAAAATTAATTCAATTGAAAAAACGTTCTGTGTCGGATGGAGGATTCGAACCTGGTCTCTGGCGTAAGAGTCACACACTCTACCCACTACGCTACGGCCGCCAACAACATATATATACATATTAATATAAATATACAGGGTATCCCACAATTGAGTGCAACTATTTACGGAGGTGAAAGGTTATGTCGAGCTGAGAAAAAATCGTATGGGAACGGTGGGTATATTTTCACATTCTTAGGGTCAAAAACATGCAGTACAGTTTAGTACAGCCAACTTTTTTGTTTTTTAAGATACATTTATGTTATTGGTGTCATTGAAAAGAAAATTGAATAAATTAAACAGTTAATTATAAAAAATTTCATTTTTTACGCCAAATTCTGAGAAATTTCCATTCAAAGTTAAAATTTGGTAGTTTCAACCGATTGATTTCATCTTGGAACGAGCACAGCTTGGTAACGGTTATGTCGGTGCTGTTTGTTGATATACCGTTGAAAAGGTGATTTTATTGCCTTTGCAATGAGTTATCAGATAACGTTTTCCGTAACCTGGTTCTTGTGCTATTATTATAATATTGTGAAATATTAATTAATTAACTAATTAATTATGAATGGGAAAATAGACCCCCCTCACATACGACTTTTTTCTCAGCTCAACATAACCTTTCACCTCCGTAAATAGGGTCACTCAATTGCGGGACACCCTGTATATACACATTTCCTTGACAACTACTTTCGTGAACTCTTGAAGTTCTAAGAAATAATCAATGTTTCAGAGGGTTAATTTTCACTTTGAAATCAATAACATCCTTGGTTGATGATCTGTTCCAGGACCCTGAAGTGAAATTTGTTGTTAGGTAGGATAACCAAGATTCCATAACCAAGATTGGAATGAAACTGACTGCCTAAACGTTATGATGTTCAAATTAACGTTAAAATGTTCAGCATATAACTGCCTTAAGCCCTTTAATAACTGCCTTAGCATATAACTCCCTTAAGCCTAAAGTTGGTCGATATTTTGTTGGGGACGGCATGAAGGCGAAATTTGCTAACAAAATAAAATGCGAAAGTTGCCAAGAAAATCTTTTAAAGTTGGAGAAGTTTTCTTTCGATTCGGAAAGTTTTATTGAAATCAAAAACCATAGTGACAAAAGACTTCTCTTAAAAAATCCTTTCGACGAGTTCTTCGAAATTTGTCGAACAACATTTTTCAATTTACAAAAGCATTTTCGGAAAAAAAGTTATCATGAACCGAATTTAAAGCGTGTATTTTCAAGTCATCAAGATGAAAATGGAAGCTGTTTTGAACACAAGCGTTGTATTCTTACACATCTAATAACAGTTTTGATCTAAAAGAACTGCAGATGCTTAAAATGTAAAAGACTAATTAGTGTTCAAAGATATGAAAATTGAAGTATCTTTTGTTAGTTTGCCCGTCTGCAAATTCATCGGATTGATTTTTAAGAATTATTCTTTTGTAACTTCGTCTGTTTGTATTTTTATCAATTTGTCTATCAGCCTGTTAATGTGTCCAATCATATAAGGTATGTTTCATATATATAGCGCCACTACGAAATTTGAAATATTTTTGTAACGGCCAGTTTCAACAATAGATAATTTTTGCGAATTTGGTCATCTATGCACAACAACAATAGTGAGCAAAAGTGAAGTCTTTTCTAATAACGGTGCATTGTTTATTGCTTCATATCACTTCTGATGCTGTTTCATATTTATAACGCCATTTAAAAATTTTGAATAAAAACGATTTTTATTGAATTTAAAAAAAAAAATTATTAAATTACTGTTCCAATAGCTCCAATAATATTAATTTTTTTAATGTATTTGAATCAATTTTGCTCCATTCTTTGAGAATAACTGCTTTCCGTTCTTCCACGTCGCCAAATTGTCTGTTATTTTTATACACCTGGCGTACAAGAACTCCCCACAAATTCTCGATGGGATTACAATCTGAAGAGTCCGCCGGACACTCCAATAAATCAATGTTATTGGCCTGAAACCATCTCGAATTACGTGGATTGCCGCAATATCTTGCTGGAAATCTAGTTGTGTCTTTCCGTTTTTTTCTAAAAGTGGAGTCAAACTGCTTTCCAGCACACGATTGTAGTCAGCGCTCTTCATGCTTGAACTTTCAGTTTCAGAAAAAGCTCTCCACACCACACATTATCTCCACCAAAACTTCTTTTTGAAAACGGAAGTGGTTCGCGGCGTACGTCGAACTAATAATGCCAAAATCCATCCTGGCCATCAAGATTTAATTTTATTTCATCGGAAAAATGACATGTACAAATTAACCCTCAACGTGGGAGCCTTTTTTAAAACATTACTGAAAAGCTGACTGGTGGTCAATCTGTTTTTATGTTCCTTCTTACAAATTCCAAGCTCGTTCTCTTATGTTTGCTAGTAAGAGCAGGAACATACTTTATAAGTTCACTGAGAATATGTTTACACTGATGTAGCACTCTCCATACCGGAGTTCGGGAAACTTCTTCAGGAACAACACTTTGCAACTCTTTTAAACTGTGTGTAGTGTTGCTCGCAGCTCGGAATATTTTCCGCTGATTACGGTTATAGGATCTTTTTTTTAGCCCGAACATTTTGTTTTGCCGTACTTTTGAGGATTGTTAAAAAAATTTTGAATGACTCTATGGCAGCGATTAATTCTACGCCCGATTTCCTGAATTCCTTAGCCGTCTCTTAAAGAATTTTTATTCTTCCAATTTTTTCGCAAGTAAGTTGAGTTGCACGAGGCATTCCGGTCTAAATTTTTTTCAATTGTTAAGGTCTTGAAAACTAAAAACACAATTCTATTAATCTCTGCCCTTCAAACACAGCAGAAGGAATAATTGCAAGTGGCGTTATAAATATGAAACAGCATTAAAAGTAATATTTAGCAATAAACAATGTACTGTTTTTAGAATAGACTTCGCGTTGCTCACTATTGTTGTTGTGCATAGTGACCAGCTTCGCAAAACATTCGCTTTTTTTTAAACTGGCCATTACAAAAATATTTCAAATTTCGAAGTGGCGTTATATATATGAAACACACCTTATAAACAAAAATTATATAAATTTGTGTATATATATAAATGATATATATATATTATATATATACTTGTATATACATATATGTGTTATGCATATCTTAGATATATAATATTGTAATTTTTATAATAATATTAATAATGAATATAGTTCATAATAATATAATTAATAATAATTATAATAATAATTATAGATTTTATATATTTATATTAATATATACTAATATATAACAAAAAAAAAACGAAAATGACAATTTCAGCACTTGAAAAGACTTTGACCGAGCTTCTAATGATCAATTGTGTTGTGTGTGATGTGAAATGTTTGCACACAAATGATCGAGAACTGGACCTACATGTTTTACGCCGACTCCGAACGGCTTATGTTCTCAAGAAGCTTTTCATGGCAGTTTTTACTCTCTGAGGTTTGCCATTGTCTGCAGTGAGGTAACGGCTGAACAGAAAAATTAATTCAATTGAAAAAACTTTCTGTTTAGGATGGACGATTCGAACCTGGGTTCTCTGGCGTAAGAGTCACACACTCTACCCACTACGCCACGGCCGCCATATACTAATATATAAGAACTTTAATTATATATAAGTGTAAATAGCTAAATATATAATAGTGAATATTTAATGTATTTGCTCTTCTCTACTTACTATATCTTCTATATATATAAAAATGAATGTATGTATGTGGGTATGTGGGTATGTGGGTATGTGGGTATGTGGGTATGTGGATATGTGTGTATATCACGTATAGACTCCAAAACCACCGAACCAAACTCTATGAAATTTTAAGGGATACTGAAGCAACATTCGGGAAGTGTTCCTGTGAAGTTTGGTGTTGATTGGGCAAGGGGGCGTGGTACCTCCCATACAACCCAAATTGGCTCTATCGCCCACAAACTAAAAAAATTGCTATATATCAGACGGTTTTAATCATATAAAACTTAAATTTGGTTATTTTGTTCAGATGGTTACTTTCGGTGACTGTACAAGAAATGGGCGTGGTCACACTATATCTACGCCCACTTTTCAGCAATTATTTTAATTCCTAAAATGTTCAAGTTTTGATAGTGAATCTTGATATGCAGGTGCTATGCATACAAGTGGCAGTCACTATGTAAATATAAACGTTGTAACGCCCACTTTTACCGCCCACAAATAAGTAAAAATGCTTTATATCAGACGGCTCTTGCCATAGAAGGCTAAGATTTGATAATTTAGTTTATATGATTACTATCCGCCAATATACAAAAAATGGGCGTGGCCGAACTATATCTACGCCCACTTTATCGGAATCATGCTTATTCTTGAGTTGTACACGTTTTGATAGTGAATCTTAGTATGCAAGTGCTATGGATATAAGTGGCAGTCACTATGTAAATATAAACGTTGTCACGCCCACTTTTACCGCCCACAAATCAGTAAAAATGCTTTATATCAGACGGATTTTGCCGTAGAAGACTACGATTTGGTAATTTAGATCGTATGGTTACTGTCGGTCAATGTATAAAAAATGGGCATGGCCGCACTATATCTACGCCCACTTTATCGAAATCATGCTTATTCCTGAGTTGTACACGTTTTCATAGCCAATCTTGGTATGCAGGTGCTCTGGGTGCAACTGGCAGTCATTATGTAAATAAAAATGTTGTCACGCCCCCTTTTACCGCCCACAAATCAGTAAAAATGGTTTATATCAGACAGCTATTGCCGTAGATGACTAAGATTTGGTAATTTAGTTCATATGGTTACTGTCGGTCAATGTATAAAAAATGGGCATGGCCGCACTATATCTACGCCCACTTTAGCCTGCATAGCCAATCTTCGTATGCAGGTGCTAAGGGTGCAAGTGGCAGTCACTTTGTAAATATAAACGTTGTCACGCCTACTTTTACCGCCCACAAATCAGTAAAAATGCTTTATATCAGACGGCTTTTTCCGTAGAAGACTAAGATTTGGTAATTTAGTTCATATGGTCACTGTCGGCAACTGTTTAAAAATGGGCGTAGTCGCACCATATCTACGCCAACTTTTCGAAATCATGCTTATTCCTGAGTTGCACACGTTTGATAGTAACACTTGATATGCAGGTGCTCTAAGTGGCAGTCAATATATATATATAAAATTTGTCACGCCCACTTGTACCACCCACAAAAAAAAACAAAACGAAATGGCCAATTTCAGTCCTTGAAAGTACTTTGACCGAGCTTCTTATGATCAATTGTGTTGTGAGTGTTGTGGAATGTTTGAACACAATTGATCGAGAACTGGACCTACATGTTTTATGCCGACTCCGAACGGCTTACGTTCTCAAGAAGCTTTTCATGGCAGTTTTTATTCTCTGAGGTTTGCCATTGTCTGCAGAGAGATGACGGCCGAACAGAAAAATTAATTCAATCGAAAAACTTTCCGTGTCAGGTGGGATTCGGACCAGGTTTCCCTCGCGTATGGGCCACACACTCTACCCGCTACGCCACGGCCGCCACTTGGTTTCTTTTTACCCACAAATTAATAGAACTTCTATAAATCAGACGATTCTCATCGTTAAATATTAAAATATGGTTATTAATTTCATACGCTTACTCTCGACAGCTTTGCAAAAATTGTGCATGGTAGGACTATATCTGTGCCCACTTTTCAGAAATAATTTTATTTAATTTATTTATTTACTTATGTACTAATGTACTATAGTTCATTACAATTTAAAAATTATAACTAAGTTAGCTGCCTGGGCTATCGGTTAGAAATAATTTTAATTCCTGAGATGTGAACGTTTTGATAGACAAACTTGGTATGTAGGTGCTATGGGTCAAATTGGCGTTCACTTTATATATAAATGTTGCCACGCCTACTTTCAATGCCCACAAATCCATAAAAAGGATATATATCAGACTTTTTTACAGTAAAAGACTAAAACTTGGTAGATTAGTTTATATGGATACTGCCAGAACTCTTAAAAAATGGGCGTGTCACACTTTATTTAAGACGACTTTTCAAAAATCATTGTAATTTCTGAGCTGTACGCGTTTTGATAGTGGGACTTGGTATATAGGTGCAATGGGACCAAGTGGCGGTCACTTTATATATAAATGTTGCCATACCTACTTTTTCTGCTCATCTATCTATCTGTAAAAAATGTATGTATGTATACTAAGGCTGCTCACAAAAAAAAGGTGTTCGGGTCGGTTCCTCAAAATAATGCTTTATGTTATGATGATTCCCCAAATATTTCGACTGTAGCGATAGTCATCCGTGAGCTGGAATGGTTTGAAATAAAAAAAAAAAAAAAAACAAAAAGGAACAAAATGGCCATTTCAGACTTTGACCGAGCTTCTTATGCGTGCGTGTTGTGAAATGTTTGAACACAAATGATCGAGAACTGGATCTACAAGGCTTATGCCGACTCCGAACGGCTTATGTTCTCAAGAAGCTTTTCATGCCAGTTTTTACTCTCTGAGGTTTGCCATTGTCTGCATAGAGATGGCGGCCGAACAGAAAAATTAATTCAATTGAAAAAACTTTCTGTGTCAGATAGAATTCGAACCTGGGTTCTATGGTATACAAGCCTCGCACGTAAACCAGTATGCCACGGAATGGTTTGAAATATTCTGTAAAAATCGAGTTTTTTATAAAAATATTTACTGGCGCGGTAGTTAAAAATAACAAACGGTCAGAAATAATAGTAATTAAAAAGTTCTTCCAATCTGCACTAATAAATTTTAAATTTTTACTCTACTCTATAAATTTAAATTTTTTAACTTTTTTTTTTGTATTATTTTCACTAAAATGCAAATTAAATTTTTTTTTTGTTTTGCCATTTTACTTTTAGTCAAATAAATTATCTATGGATGATAAAATTAAGTGTAAAGTGAATTGCTAAATTGAATGAAATTACAAAAAAATGTACACATTTTTTACATTGTACAATTTATTTGACTAAAATTAGTTTAGGAAAAGATTCGTTTGAATTTTAGTGAAAATAATATGAAAAAAGTTGAAACAATCCAAAAAATCCGCATTATCTTTGGTCCAACGGAAATATAAAATTTTTTGAAGCAAAATCTCTTCCATTACTCTTATTTCTGACCGTTTGTTTTTTTCTAACTGCCATACCAGCCAATATTTTTAGTCGCAATATTTTGTGGATCATCTTAATGTATATACTTAATGTATATACGTATGTGGGTATATGTGTATATCACGTAAAGGCTTCGAAACCGCTAAGCCAATTTTTATACCAAAGCGTTGAGAGGGTTCCTGTGAAGTCTGTTGCCGATCGTAAATACACCTAAAATTTTCGATTTCGAACAGTTTTGTAATTATAGGTCGCAAAGCCTCGGAATTCAGTATTCGACCTCAATTTACACATGCCGTTGCACAGGTAACATTTTATGGGTGTTGGACGAGGGGCGTGGTACTTTTTCCGCACCCAAAATTTTCGGTATAGCTTTCGAAATAAGTCACACATTAATAAAACTCGGTAAGAACTTACTATAAAAGCATGGCTTCACTAAAGCTACGCCCTCTTTTAGGGGATAAGCGCTGAGCGCAGCGAAGCGCGCCGGGTATAAGCTAGTAGTAAAATAAAATGAAAGCTTGAAAAACAAATTGCTTCCGCAATATTGGGACAACTCAGTGGAAAGTTGTACAGTTCTGAAAGTTCGACAAATGGACCTAATTATCATGACAGCAAAAATGTTATTATACCAAAATAATTTATTATATTTAAACTTATATGTCGACTGTAAAAGAACATACTTTACTATTAATGTTGCAATAATACCATATGAACAAAACCAAGAAAAGTCACTCAGACTAATTAAAGACTAGCAGACATACAATTAAACTAACTGACTGGCAGTAAAAAAAAAACTGCGCATTTCTACAGACCTCCTACATATTATTAAATCTTTGCATTTTTGCCATAACAATTTGATTGGAACTAATTTTTCTTTTCATTTCTTCTGATACAAACTTCCTCTGAAACAGTGGTTATTTCTTACCAGAGTTTACGAAAATAGTTGTCAACGAAATGTATATACTTTATATATATATATTTTTATATATAAAGTATATATATATTATATTAATATATTTGAATTAACTTATATATGTTTAATTTAGTTAAAATATGTAATATTATATATGTTTAATTAAATTAATTTATTTATTATATAATATATATATGTGTATATATATGTTGTTACTATTATTATTTAATTTATAATTATCATAAATATGTTTACTTAATTGAAAAAATCAATTGTATATAAATTTTGAAAATTTCCCTCCTAGGCAATATTCGTTTAGTTATTTTATAGAAAAAAATTTAAATAAATGTTACTGAAATTCAGTTTTGCTTCAAAACTGAAAATGTTGTGCTCACAACACTTTTTAACTTTTACAGTTAATTTTAAAGTTTTACATAAAAATTTAATTGAACTTATTAACAACAACTGTATCTATAAAATAGCATATCGATGGCCATACGTTGACACCTCGTAACAGCATTGCCATATGTTTTTTTGAAAATCCTGTAATTTTCAAAAAAAATCCTGTATTTTTAGAGAAAATACTGCTCTTATAAAAGGACTAAAAACAAATATTGTAAAATTTTTTTATTACAACATTTTTAATATTTTATTTAAAGTAAGTTATAATTTTACAAAAATATCACTTTCTTATTAGGTATGTAATAAAATTAACAAAAATAGATTTATAAAATATTAAGTATAATATATAATAATAATAAATAATAATAAAATAATAAGTAATAAGTTTATAAAGCAATTCCTTCGCAATGTTGAGATCATTGAACATATCGCACAAAAATACAAAATAATCACAACTCAAAATTTACAAATTGTTACTTTGTAATTTTAAACAATTTGTAGTGATCATATACATTGAATGTAGCACACCAAATAAATTTTTTACTAGAGTCTAAAAAATTAAAAATTAAGTTAAAACATTAAATAAACGACAATTTCCTTATCTTACCAGGTTTTGTTAAGTATTTGTCCATTTGTAATTTGCAAAAGACTAGCGAAAAGAAATTAACAAAAACGATGACAGCAACAATGACAGGAAAAGCGCTGCCAAAATTCAAATCAAATTTTTGAAAGGATGTAAAAAGTAGTAGCAACTTTATTTGCTACTTTTATATAAGTACTTACATATAATTTATAAACATAATATTTTTATTTTTTTTATTCAACGAAAATTAAAAACTGGATTAAAAAAAATCTGCCCAAATCCTGGGAGAATATGATCCTGTCTACCTGCTCAAAATACTGCCCAAAACAGGATTAACTGCCCATATGGTAATACTGCCTCGTAACTAAAAATTCATTAATTTTACAGGAGAAGCAAAATACTTAACAACAATTAACAATTAAAATCAATCAGCAATTTTATTTTTAAAAATAAAACAAAATCAGTACTAAATATTTTTGAAATGAGAAGAAAAAGTTATTAAGTATAAAGAAAATTCGGGATTTTGTTTAATGTACTGTTTGTCATTTTGGAAGAAAAAGCTTGGTTAAAATTTTTATAAAAATATTAAAAATATCAATTTCAAAAAATCGTTAGTTACGAGGACAGTAACAGTAACAGTAGTCAACATACGTTGACAGTATGGCCATCGATATAAAAAAATTGTATACAATAAAATATAATAAGAATTAATAATATTTAAAAATTTTTGTCTTTTACTTTATAAAGGAGAAAGGATTTTAAATGTTTTAATTGCATTTTTTTCAGCTAATATTTATTTTTAAAAATCTTAAAATCAGCTTTTTACAAGTTAGCAAAGAAAGAAGAAAAATTTTAATAAACTATCCGGCCAAGGAGAACTTTATAGTACGCATACACTTGTTCGCATTGCTTAACATTTCAAGTGTACCCACTGAACCATAAGCGAAGGTTTTGAGTAAGGTGAGAGTTTTGCGAACGTTTTTGGTTAGAATTTTTTTTTTTAATTTTTTCTTTTTATTTTGTCGCTTAAAAGTGCTTGCTAAAAAAGATTAAATTCGTGAAAGCTTTTCCCATAAAGAAAAATTGTACATATTTTGCAAAATTCATTAAAAACTTATTTTGAGTCGAAAATGAATCATTTTTGTATCATATCAGTAGGTAAGACTTCCTTGCAAATGAACCATTTTTTGTTCATAAATGAGTTCGGAAATGAATTATTTATATTTCTTTTTTGCATTCTGAAATGAGTTCAGAAAAGAATAATTTTTTATCATATCGGTAGGAAACCATTTCTCATAAACGAACCATTTTTTGTTCATAAATGAGTTCACAAATGAATCATAAATGTTACTTTATATATTCTAAAATCAGTTAAATAAAGGAACTTAAAATGAAAATGTTAACCTTCGTACAAACGTCATATGAACTTTCTTACCAGTGCGAGATGGATGTACTGCTACACGTATGAAAATTTTCAACATTTCAACATTTCTATCAAAAATTAAAATCAGGCCCAAATAGAATGAAAATCACGAAAAAATTCCATGCAAAAAAGTAATCAAATAAATTCCCCAATTAATAGCTTAACTATTTTGATATTTCATATATAATTTGGAAGCTTGTCAAATTGGAAAACAATCACGCCTTTCCCCTTTGAAACATCAATATCATGAAAAACACAATGCGTGAATTCCAGCCCAGGTATATTAATTCTATTAACCCAATGATTAATATGATCTCTAATTTTAGCAATAATCATTTCTTCTTTAACAAAATATCGATATGTAATAACAAATAGTATTATGCAATAATAAAATTTATAATTCAAAAAGGTTCTTTTTCAACTCATTACTGAACAAAAAAAGGTTTGTTTTTGAGAGGCAATTCAGTACAAAGATTGATACAAAAAGGGCTCATTTTCGAGTGCCGAAAAATAACTTTTTATGGTTCTTTTTTTAACTCATTTCCGAACAAAAAAAAAGGATAATTTATGGTTCTTTTTTTAACTTATTTGCGAACAAAATAAGATTCGTTTTTGAGAGGCATTTTAGTCCGACGAATGATACAAAAAGGGTTAATTTATGAGTGCCGAAAATGAACGTTTCTACCCGAAAAGGTTCATAAATGAATTCAAAAACGGTTTCGGTTTTGAAACCATAAATGAATTCGAGAAAAACAAAATGCAATGTTTGGTTTTTGAATAAGAAAACACTTCCTCTCACTGTTATGCTTTTGAATCGCGGACACAACAACAACGAAATAAAAATATCTTTAGGGATCTTTTGCATATTGCTGACGGCACACAGTGTCGCGGCTGCGGATAAAAGTCGAATAATATTTTTTGTTGGAATTTAAAAAAACCTAGTTACTGAATTACAGACAGCGATTATTTTCATTGTTTAAATATATATTTTAGGATAAACGGAGCAGGCTTTCTCCGTCCAATTTAGAATACATTTTGATAGTAAGAGTAAATGGAGATTTTATTTATGAATAACTTGAAATAATTAGATTTACATGTTATTTTAACCCTAAACAATGAATTCTTTAATGTTCCTTTTTTTATGTTCCTAATTATTTACTTCTAATGAAAAAAAATTGAAAATATTTTTTAATTGGACTTACAAAATTTAAAGGTAAGATGACATGAAAACTAATTCATTATTTTAGTAACAAACGTCATCGAATGGAGTTTAGATTTAGTATTCGAGGGGTCCCAGGGGTCGCTGATCACGAATCTGACGTCAAAAACGCGAAAAAAATTTAAAGAATGGCATCGAAAAAATGGGGGCTTAAAATATTTGTTTTCAATATAAAAACTTTTGTTTTAAATTTTATTTTTGAATAAATGTTTTTCAACTGAAAATGTTTACATTAAAAATATATTTAAAAACATTGTTTTGAAAACAAAAGCTTTTGTTTTAAATTTTACTTTACAAACATTTGTGTTTAGCTTAAATGAAATTCTTAAAGCTCTATTTCAAAAACATATTCGTTTAATATGAACACAATTTCATTTAATTTTAACACATATTTCCCTCAGTGTAAAGAGTTTTAATTGTTTAAAAAAAACATTCGTTAAAAAAAAACTCTGCTCAAAACTTATAATTCTTTTAGAATTTCCGTAGTAAAATGGAGGCAAAATTTGTTTATTGTTGTGTTTGCGATCGTGACGACAATATCAAAAAAACGAAATACATGTTGTGTTCGTATAACACCGACACAATAGTTGTCTTTCTCTTTTTTATTTTCTGCTCTTTTTGGTACGCATTTTTGTTTGTAGCAAAGAGCCAAACGTAAGGAGATAATGAAACTGCTTGCTTACGCAGCTGTAGGGTTGGTTTTTTTGTACAGTTTGTTTCCAATCTCTGTATGATTTTATATGCAGCGTTTTCCAGCTTTCCTTCTCGGTCCGGTCGGGCACGGCAACCAGCCAGCAATATCAACACGCCCTTATGCCTTAGGCTTAGTTGAAGATCTATGTGCTAGAGTTAATGAGGACTTAGCTTTGGTATCCAAATGGGCTGATGATAACATTCTGAAGTTGAACCCCTCGAAATCATTTGCTTTGTCTATATCAAAAAATTCATATTATCACGATGACTTGTCTCAAATTCTACTTAATAAAGTTGAACTGAAACTTGTTAGTAAAGTAATTAATCTTGGTTTTCATATAAACTCATCTATATTGAGTACTATATTGTTCGCAATCTCCGTATGACAGCAGGCTTTGTGCCCACTAAAACAAGAAGAAATTTAGTATTGCAGCTAATAGTGCCGATAATAACTTACTCTGAAGCCGTGTACTGCAAACTTCACTCCCGGTAATTTCACAAGCTCCTGATCGCTTTTAATAATGCAGCTCACTAACAAGGAAAGGTCCCCAGGTTTCACTCACCGATTTGAATAATTTTTGGATATGTGATAGAGGACAAAAATCTAAGGTCGATAGTTTACGGTTTCAAAATGACGTTTTAAAATCAACGAAAATTTCGTTTTTTTGCCACAATTTCGCTATTTTCCATAGAAAAATATACAAATTTGGTATCAAAGGAAAGGTATTTTAAAGGCACACATGATGGCATCTATTTTGGAGAAATGAATTTCATTGCAATTTTCTTGTCGTAATTTTTAACATTATTTAGTCGATATCATAATTCATTTTCATTTATATTTTATTAAGAGAATTCTAAAAATTACCCTTTTTTTTGGGTTTTTTAAATTTTTAACTTTTTATATTAAAATTTTTCTTTATTAAAATATGCATTTATTTTCTTAAAAAAAAATTTTTTTAGAGATGAAGACCACAATATGGGTATCAAATATCTTGTTTTTTCTCCAAATTTCCGTTTGAGTAAATATTTGATCGGAAAAGTTTATATTTAACAGGGCTTCTATACAACTTTGTGCTATTAACTAATTTGCCCGAAGGAATGAGAAAAAACCATCGGAAATTTAAAAAAATGACTTTCTATGTAAATATCTCCGCTAGTCTTCAGCACATTTCACAAAATTTTTTTTGGTATAAAGTTGAATAAAAGTACTTGCCAAAAAATATTTTAACAATACCAAAACCTGTACATTTGTAATTTTAATATTTTTTCAAAAAAAGCCCAAAATATTCAATGTTTCCTCAAAATTTTACTTAAAATTTGTTTTTGTTGTAAAAATAATTTAAATTAAAAATTGCATTTTAAACTCCCTTTCACATGGCATGAAATTTATTAGCAAAAATTAATTCACTTTTAAACAAAAATTTATTACCTATTTCTATCATAAAAAAACAAGGATATCCCTTTAGATTTTTTTGATGAAATTAATTTGTTTAAAAATGTTCTTTTTATATTTTTTATAAAAGAGTATAGCTTTAGTATTTATATAGTATTTATATACTATATAGCTATAGTATTTTCAACCCTTGGTTAGTTGGGGTAATGAGTTACCATAGGGTGGAAGCTATATTACTGGAGCGAGGTGTGGCAGCCAAGGGTTAATAACTGAAAAGTATGAAATATATTTGTTTCTTTTAAAATTTTCAAAATGAGCATGATTATTCTTAAAATGAGCATGGGAAGGATATAGAAACTTAATAATTAATAGAAAAAGATTTTTGTTAATACAGATCCATATGGTATGAAAATAGGTTTTTAGTAATAACTTTTGATTGGAAAATAATATTGGGATATTATTTCAAATAAATTTTAATTTTAGTCGTGTCAATGCCTTCATACAATATTCGTTACGATTTCGCAACGAAATTGGATTTCGAAATATTCTTATCGAAATTGTAACAAACATTTCGCAAGTTGTGAAATGTTTAAACAAAAATGATCGAGAACTTATGTTCTCAAGAAGCTTTACTAAATTAAAAATATATTTTGCGAATCTCTTTTCAAAGACGCTTACAAGAAGATATAAAAAAAAACACAGGCGCGTCGTTGGACACACAAGAGAAGCGAAGCTTTTTCGCAGTTACATAGATTTGATAGCTTAATAATTTTATCTTTTTAATAAATAAACTTTTAAATTCAAAAATTTAAAATAACATAAAATAAATTAACGTATTTACTGCTTATTTTTTTATGGTTGAATGTGAAATTTCTACGCCAATTACATATACGGGCATATAATGCCAGCGACTCTCCATTTTAACTCTCCACACATGGTTGGGAACTTGGCTGCACTGAACAAATTTTTTCCTTCAACAGCGTACTACCTAGCGAAAAAATCTGTCGAAAATTTTTCAGATTTCACTCCAAGCAAATCACAGAACGAGGAGTAAAAAGCTACGCTTCAAAAATATATATTAAAGAACGCACATGAAACAAAATTTAACAAACATTTTAGATACCTTGCCGATGTCATGCATGCGCATGCAATTCCATATTTATTGATATCATCTATTTTTGTGACACTTAAAAACGCACTTGTGGGCATTGCTAATTTTCCTCGTACCAACAACACCACAAACGCATTCACAATACAAACACACCGATGCTGGAGACTCCACATGCCTTGTGGCAAATAAAAGCAAATTTTTGTTGTAGCATAGCAAATACACAATTCTCTATCTATTGATAGATGGTGACGATCTACTGCAGCATAGCTTCTGTTATAATTAATATTTTCTTAACAACTGTTTCTAATAGGTCCTTGTAGCCTGGTGGATAGTGTATTGGACTCTCATTCAAGAGGAAACGAGTTCGATCACACGGACGGCCACAAACTATTTTTAGTATTTAATATTAAAGTATTAAATTTTCTTGTTGTAATAAGCGCTAGCAACAAAGAAGCCATCAAATTTCCAAGAAAAAATCTGTCGAAAATTTTTCAGATTTCACTCCAAGCAAATCACAGAACGAGGAGTAAAAAGCCTCGCTTCAAAAAACATATACCATGAACATTTATTTGAAGAAAAAGTTTGTAATTATTTTATCTATTCTACGCCGTACTACTTAAAACCCCGAAATATTACTACTCAAAAAAAAGTTAAAAACGGCAGCCCTGTTTGGAATCTAAAGCAAAACCTGGATTGCAGTAATTTATGCGGCGTTGTCAGCTTGTTGACATTCCTCCTGTTTCCGGAATCTACTGCTTTTATAATTAGGCGAAAATAAAACACTGTTTTTCTGTCCTAAAGCTTAAAATTTGTGTAATTTTAATAAAAATACGGCAATATTTTTAGAGAGAAAGCTTTCAAATAAAAAAAAAAAATTGAATAGAAATATTACTGTTTTGACGTTATCACTGTCGTTTCTTGTCTCAATTTTCTGACATAAGGTTTTCATTGCTTCTCCCAGCCCTCTGCCTGCAGACACGACGACGACGTGATTCTGGTCAGATAGCTATGTGGTATTGTCAGCTTATTGGCAATTTTTCCTGTTTCTGCTTTTAGTTGTGCTACGCAGACACCCATCACTGAACTCTTGAAGAAAACAGCGGCAGCAAATCTTTGGGAGAAAATAAAGTAACGCGGCGAATTTGGAAGCTTTCATTTGTAAGAGCTATTTTCGCTCGCCTCGATTCAAATAAGGGGGTTCAAACAATTTGAAAAAAATGTTTATCCGTGTTATTACTTTCTATGCACAATTACCAGATTGGATTGATAACTGACTTCTGAAGTCAAGCAATAAGCAATAACGAAGAACTATTTTCTGCAACCGAACGAACGAACGAATGAACGAACATCTATTATCTACGAACGAATGAACGAACAAAATATACCTTTGGTGCAACGAAACGCTTATAACTGTACGCAAAATAACGCAAGATAACTGTTATAAGTCTCAAGGACTTAAACTCCTAGAGGGGTCAAATATATGAGCTGGTCCTATTAGTTTTTGCCCCTCATTATTTCTTCCGAACACACCTTTCCCCTATCTTCCACCCTTCTTTGGGTCCCCATACAAAAACACAAAAACTGTCGAAAATAGTTTATATCGGCTTTACCTAGACTCCTAGGGGGTCAAATATATGAGCTGGTCCTATAATTTTTTGCCCTTTAACATTTCTTCCGAACACACCTACTCCCTATCTGCCACCCTCCTTTGGGTTCCCATACAAAAAACATAAAAACTGTAGAAAATAGTTTACATCGGCCGTAGCTGAACTCCAAGAGGGGTCAAATGTATGAGCTGGCCCTATTATTTTTTGCCTCTCAACATTTCTTCCAAGCACAGCTACCCCTATCTGCCACCCCTCTTTGGGTCTCCATAACGGCCGTAGTCTACAAATGAACGAACGAACATCTATTTTCCGAACGAACTAACGAACAATATATTTGTTTTATTTCTCTACGAACGAACAAAATATTTTTAATATTCTTTTTTTTTAAATAGCGGAATTTAAGACCAAAAACCAATCATTTTAAAATTAATTATGTCTATCGTTAAAATTTAAAAAATTGTGTTGCTAATTTTTTTCGCTGGTTTTATTAAAGTATTTTTGCATTAAAAAATGTGGCTACATTGGTACCGCACACAGTTCATGTTGCTGTCTATATTCTTGTGAATTTTGTTGACTTTTTCTTATCTTGCTTAAAAAGAGCTTTTGTCTCGCAGCGAAAAATAAATAAAAACTTGTTGTATCTTGTTAGCTTTGCTCACAACCTGTTCAGTGTTGCCGTTTTGGCTATTTTCTTTTGCGGCGTAAATTTTTCGCTATTTGGCGATTTTATTTTTCATTTAGCTATTTTTTATTCGGGTATTTTTTTTTTTTGGCGAAAATAAATTTTTTGTCCTAACCTAAATGATTTAAAATTTTTTAGCCAACCCCTTCCATTTTTACTAAAACGAAAACATTTCGAAACATTTACTTAACATTTACTAAAAAGAAAAATTACATTTTTGAAAGAGTGCAGACGATTTGATCATCATGAGCTCATCATCATGAGATCATCATGAATTTATGTTCAAATTGCTTAAATCAATAAAATTTAAATGTTTCTCTAAGACTTGGGTCACGGTGGACTTTTTCTGGAAATGCCCATATGTATGGCATAAAACAATGACGCACTTAGACTACAGGGAAGGGAAAGTGATTAAAGCGTTGATAAGACTAAAAATAGTTAGGAAATGACCAAACAATAGTATTAAAAATGTTGTTTTATACTCAATTAAATTATTTTTTATAAACTAATTTATTATATACTTTAAAAATGTCGTATATAATATTGCACTCCTATGTGCAATATATTGCCAGTTATTTAAATTTGCTCTTTTGTGTCAATTATACCACTATGATATAATTTGAAGATAATCTTTGCTATAGCCTATGCATACAAAACGATAATAACACTCACATTGTTATCACCAATGATTTTAAATCCGTATTATTTTACTTTTTCTAAAGAAAGTTATTTATGGTTTTAATGTAATTAATGCCACATAAAAAAAAACGAAATTAGATTACAAACTTATTAAAAAACTAATTTAAAATAAACTTGTATATGAACTACTTTGAATTATATTAAGGCGGCATCCACTGCAATTCTAAATAGTTTTTATTGAATTATATATGAAGTAATTGAAATACTTAAAAACAAGTGATTGTTAAACCACTTTGAATTATATTAAGGCGACAACTATATACATTACTACAATACATTTTGACATCTTTTAATTGCAAATTTTTATTAGATTACAAGTTTATATATATTTAACCATTTTATTTTATCAAATATTATTAACTTTAGACCATCAGTAATAGTTTTCAATTGGTTATTTTAAAGCAATTAAAAAAGTAATTTAAATGTAACTAATTTAACAAGTAGTTGAAAATATATGCAGACGAAAGTCAATTGACTTATTTAGCAGACATCACCAGACAAAATATGTTAGTTCGTTCTATGGAAAAAAGTCACAGTTTCAACTAATTGTGGTTGACAGAAAACTACTTTATCAACTACTTTTTAATTAGTTGACTTTCCTACAGGGTGTGCCTACAACATTGCCGTCGTCTGCTGCTCCAAACGAATATTCGTTTTCGTCGCTTTCAAGAATGAAAACATACATATCTAAGAGGTAAAACAGTAGGACAGAGGCTCAATGACTTAGTGATGGGCATAAAATGGATTTGAGGTAAGTTTGTGTGAGCTACTCATTTTAAAAAATGAGGTGGTACATTGTTCCACTTCAAATGAGGTATGACTGGACGAAATGCGGTTATCTCGTTTAAAAAGAGGATGTGAGGTGTTAAAAGGTGTTTTTTTAAAATTTTTATTTATTTTATTTAATTATCAGTCTTATCATTTAAAAAAAAAGCGAATATCGAACCTTATTTAAAGAAAATGGAGTAGATATCAAAAAATAGTACTACAAATCTAGAAACAAATACATTTTTAATTACAATTCTATGCAGTTGCTGTTGCAAACAAACACCTTAAATGGTGACATTTGAAAAAGTATCATTGTTGTGAAATTTTGTTGCTGCATAAATTTGACGTTCGAGTCTCGAAAAAAATTAAAGTTTCAGTGTTGTATGATGGCAAAAATTTTGTGGACTTTCAAATGTAAAATTTGAGCTGTGTGAAAATTTGTAGCGGTTCAATAAATTTTTTTGAGGTGAAGGTACAATTACAGTTGATATATAGGACATTTGAGGTACCTCATGTATGAGATACACAAAACAACAATGACTCAACTCTCCTAAATGTTAAAATAAAAACTAAAAACAATTTTAATTTAATGGTTGAAAATAAATGAAAAATAGACATTACTTTAAAAGTTTTAAAAATTTTAATAAGTCTATATATAAAATACCTAAAATTCCCCGAAAATTTTTTTCTAGGTGCACCCCAAGTATCAAACAAACATTTTTATTTGTGATTGGTTTTAATACTGATAAGAATTGCCTTTCATTCACATTACTTGGTGCAGTGCCCGATATTTTCTTTATTTTCATAGTTTAGATCAAAAAGGAAATACTTTCCGAACACCGTGAATACCTATATCCTTTAAGACATTCTTGTACATACCAATTATCTGCAGTCTGGCACTTTTTTTATCGGTTGACTCGAATGTTTGCACAGAACACGTATACTCTCCTGTCATATTCCAATCAGGCTTATTTATTGATATACCGCCCGGACTATCCTCCATTGTAAATATTGTTGTATCTATCTTTGACTTCATAAATCCCTTTAATAATAAAAATTAGAAATAATTATTATACCATAGAAACCGTTGTGTATCAAGGTACCATTGCGAAGCCTTTGACTGATGGAATCCACTGGTAAATTGAGTGGTTGTTAAAAAGCCATTTCAGAACAAATCCTTTCTCACGTGGACCCACTTCGTACTCACAATCTAGTACAAGGGGATCTGGCTTTGTTTTCCTATCCAGTGTGTACATTTGGGGAACTTTTAAGTTGGTTATTCGTACAGAATTTGTTACTATAAAACAGTTTATAATGTAGTCATTGTATGCATGAATAATTATAAATATGTACATCAATTCATGTATTTATTCATGTGTGCGTATATGTTGTCAAGGTGTAAATACATTAGGGGTTGAAGACTTACCTGAAAGAAGAGTCATCCAAGTTAGAAGAGTTATGTGTAGTGAGCTCTTTTTCGATATAAATCCCATTATTATGTTTATAAAATATTTTTATGTAAAAGTGATGTCTTTGTTTCAGCGCTAAAGATGGCAGGATGGATGAATTCGCAAAGTACCCCACACTAACTAGAGCAATTAAATAGCTTTAATATAACAGAATAACAAACAAATTGTAGTGCTCTTCACTCGAAGTTAACAAATACACACCTGTTTAACCATAATAATTGACTAGTGATATTTTTCAATGCCAGTAGAAAGATAGCGCGAGTTTTATCTAACCCACAATAGTATCCTTATTTTTCCATATTTCATTCTTCATAAGGATGTTATATTAATACACTGTCTGAATTTAAAGAAATTAATTCTTAGATTTCAATAGTTTTTTTTTAGAATTATTTTGAACGGTTCAAAAATCATTACATACTTTTCTACTAAAAAAAAAACACAATATCTTCTTTGATAGAAACGTATGTGAGAAAATTTTCAATTCGATGTAGTTCGTATCTACCGCACTAGCTGGTTAACAGTGTTCGAGGTTTTGTGCGCAGTCTCTGAAAAACCTTTTCAATAAGATGTTTTTTTTTAAATGCAGACATATCGCTTTCTCTATTACTCGGGAAGCTTGATAGATTTGACAGTTGAAACTCGTATCTGAGGTCTGCACCATGATACAATGATAAGGTAGGGCCGCTGCGCTGAGTGCTCTCATGCGTCAACGAAGAGTGGATAATGAGAAGCAACATATATGTCAAGACAACGAATTTCGTAGAAATTGCAAATGAAGAAAATATTTTATGTTTCCAAGTTGCAAACAGTGCGGTCGCGGCTGTTAAATTTGTGCTAATTTGAGTGAAAATATTATATAAAAAGTGTAATAAAAACTATAAAATGTGAAAGAAGTCTTAAAATTGCAAAAAAAAAAACTTTAACAGTTTTAACCTAAAAACAACTGCGAAACGTGAGCATAAAAAAATTCGCGATGAACAGCTGATTTTGACATCAATGTAGCTTTATTCTGCTTTCTACTCCATTCCTCTCCGTGATGACCTTACCTTATATTTCTGCCATGGTCTGCACAAGCATACTTGAAATCTATTTAAGATACAAGTTCAAGCTTGCTTGAACTTAATAATTTTCAATCAAGTATGACTTGTAATTGAATATAAATAAGCCCACGACAGCTTATGATTTGCAAGTATGCTAGCATATAAGCGAACGGCAAGAAGTCCCAAGTAAAGGAAAAAATTGATGCCTTCGGCAAAAAGCTTGAAAAGCTTGAAATTGAAGACAAGTATCCAATATAAAAGCAAGAATACAAAAAATTCAATGAGCTTGTGTAGGAAAAGCTTAAGAGTATTTCGACCCCGTGGTTGGCAGTTTTAGGGGGCAAATGAATTGAATTTTGGCAATTCAAGACGGCGGGTAGGACTGCCACCTAGATTTCTTTTTTTGTATTTTTGCGAATTCTTGTATGTAATTTTCAAATTCTGACAACGGATTTGATTTCCAATCTAATGTCACAGTTTTAAAATTTAAGATGGAGGTAGGATTGCCACCAAAATTTTTACCACGGTATTGCCACCTACTAAAATGAATTTTTAAGAGTCTTAAACATAATTTAACAGTGTCACGGGGTCGCTGACTTCGAATCTGATGCCAGAATTTTAAAATTAAAGATTGTTAATAGTATTGCCACCTAAAATTTTTTTAGGAATTCACGAATTCGGTGCTGGAGCAAACACTAGTTAAAAATGAGTCGCTGAATCCGAATCCGTTGCCAGCATTTCAAAATTCTGTCATTTTTTTTATAGCAGAGTTGCCACCTACTAAAATGTATTTTTAAGAGTTTTAAACATAATTTAACAGTGTTAAGGGATCGCAAAAATACAAAAAATATTGTAACGAACCCTCCATTTCGTTTGCAATTGCTGGGGTGGGCTCAGCAAGTAAACCAAGGGTTCAATACAAAAAATTTATAACTCGGTAGTTTTAGTTTTAATTTACAAGTAATCTTTATTGGGCATTTCTTTTATCTATTTAATGCTTTTACTTTAATAGGATTAAATTTTAAATGTAATTATTCAAAATAGTAATATTATATAAAATAAATTAAATCATTATTCAAAATATTAATAATTTCTGTGATTATTATTGTTGGGTAATATTCTATAATATAAAATTATTTAATTATATTCTTATGTAGACTTCGTGTATTTACTTATATGAAGTGAAACAACCTAAGCTAGAAGGGTGTAAACGCCTTCACTACGAAATTACCAGTGCTTAAAGGGTGTAAACGCCTTTACTATGAAAACCTGAGCTTAAAGGGTGTAAACGCCTTTGCTATGAAAACTTGAGCTTAAAGGGTGTAAGCGCCTTTACTATGAAAGCCTGAGCTTAAAGGGTGTAAGCGCCTTTACTATGAAAACTTGAGCTTAAAGGGTGTGAACGCCTTTACTATGAATACCCTGTGCTTAAAGGGTGTAAACGCCATTACTATGAAAACCTGAGCTTAAAGGGTGTGAACGCCTTTACTATGAATACCCTGTGCTTAAAGGGTGTAAACGCCTTTACTATGAAAAATCTGAGCTGAAAGGGTGTGAACGCCTTTACTATGAAAACCTTAGCTTAAAGGGTGTAAACGCCTTTGCTATGAAAACTTGAGCTTAAAGGGTGTAAACGCCTTTACTATGAAAACCTGAGCTAAGTCTTGCACATGTGCACGCGCCTGTGCTCTGGTCAAGACTCATTTTCCTATGCTAGCGCGCTGCTTTTTATTTGCTTGCGCTGTTTTTCTGTTTCATTGTTCGGTTGTTTTGTTTACATGCATGTGTATGCATGTATGCGTGTATGCGTGTATGTGTATATTTATTGGTATGTAAATGTTATTTCCCAACGGGCCGGCGTGTCAGCAGCTTCCTCCGGGATCACAACGTCAGCACTAGTTTTTGTTGTTGTGCAAGCGAACGGTTCATGGAAACCGCTCAGAAGCGCATAAGAGAGAGAAAAGAAAACGAACATAGGAAAAGTTTGACACAAGTGCGCAAGCCAATAAGTGAATTTTATCCGAAGTGTTTTTTAGTGAGAAGTATAAATATATATTATATAACTAAAAAAAGTAAATCAAAAATTAATAACAGAGTTTGTGGTGTTAGCAAACGGCACATGAATCGCCTAGTAAAAAAAAAAACTCAAAAAACTCATCTCGTGTAACCAAATAAATAACGAAATAGATTTGTCCTTGAATGTTAACAGTGCGTGTGCGAATTTTTCTGCAGAAACTCGTGAACCAAATGTTTTCATTGAAAAGCCAAGTATTACTAATCTAATAAAAGATTGGACTGTACAACACAAAATCAAACGAAAAGCTTGTGATGATATTTTAAAAATATTTCAGCAAGCAGGTGTAGAAGTCCCCTCTTCCTCTAAAACCTTGTTTTATACTAGCCCTAATAAAATCAAACTTATTCCGATAGCTCCAGGAACTCATTTTCACTACGGAATAAAAAATTCTATAAAAAATACTGAGCTAGTATTGCCCGCGCCATTAAACTGTCTGCACCTGGATATTGGCATTGACGGATTGCCCCTTTTTAAAAGTTCGACCACCCAATTGTGGCCTATTTTAGGATGTTTTTCTAATTATCCACAAGCTGAGCCTTTTTTCATTGGATCATATGAAGGTGCTCGGAAACCTGAGGACGTCAATATTTTTTTAAGGGAGTTTGTTGACGACGTTAAGCGGTGTAATGAAGAAGGCCTAGAAGTGAATGGTAGAAGTTTAGGTCTGAAAATTAATAAGTTTATTTGCGACACTCCGGCGAGAGCCTTTATTACAGGCACAGTAGGCCATACCGCCAGTAAGGGTTGTTCAAAGTGCACCCAGACTGTCCACATGGTGGAAAGACGACTTACATATTATTTTTATTTTATTTATTTAAACTAATTAGTCTATGCAAAAATATTACTTACAGACTAAAAGATATAGAAAGCCTTACATATAGTAATTTTAAGTTTAAACAACTGAATTTAAAATTGATCTCATATAATTTTTTGAGACAGAAAAATCTAACTCATGAATAGAATTTATGGAATTAAACAATACTAATGCTCGCTTGATTGGTGCATAAGCAGCATAATTTGAACGATGCGATTCCAAGTAAAAAGGATCAAAGTTTCTTAATATCCTAGAAGACGCATGGAAATCAATCTTTCCCAAAAGTGCAGGGCAATCCACCAAACCATTGATAATATCAAAGACAAACATCAAGGACAAAACACTTCTTCTACTCTCCAAAGTTTTCAATCCTATCAAAAGACATCGGGTATTATATGAGGGAGGTAAGCCAGAAGTATAAAAAGAACTGTAGCGGATCGAAATAGGGTCAGCCAAATATCAATAAAAAAATGTAAACAAAATTAAATGCGTCTGGCAACGCTGAGCGGTGAGGCCGACCAGGGAAGCAGCAGCCCTGACTTTTCATTTGTTTTGAGGGCGCACGTTGAATGCGCCCCTGTGGCTTTTGCACAGAAATTCAGTCAGGGCGCCTGCTTACCTCAGCCGACGCCACCGCTCCTGGTCAGGTGACCCGCGGACACGAAGTTGGCCACAACTGCACGTGCTTGTTAGCCTAGGTGCTAGCAGTTCGGGAGTGATGGGGGGGTTCGTGGTGGCCAACCCCGCGTACCTTCGCCGTACAAATAAATCGCGTGCATTTTTTTTAAAAAAAATTTATCGCGTCGAGATTCGGACCAAACAAATATATAACAATTACCGGATCTGAAAGAAATAAAAATTAAATTAGGCAAATAGAGAAAAAAAAATGGAAAAGGTTGGGAGCCCCTGGCTCATCCATCCACCAACCAACACTCGAGCCAGTTGTTCAGGCTCTGCCCACACATCCCTCCCTACCATGGAGGACCTCGGGGCGAAGTAGTTGGTCCTCCCCTAAACGCGACCATTCTCTCCCTAATCAAATAAGAAAACTTATAAGTTCATTTTAATATACAATTTAATTTCTAAATTTCTAAGCTCTTACTATTATAATATAATACTTATAAAAAAAATACATTTTAGTTCTCCAATTATAATTTTCCTTATTCTTATTTCTTATTCTTATTCTTTTTTTTTTTTTTTTTTTTTTTTTTATATAATGTTAAATTTAACTGGCCTGGTATCTGAAGTAAACCTGTTTTCTTTTCTTTTCATTTAAATAAAATTTTATTTAATTTTTATTTTAATTAACTTTTTATATAATTTTATTTTTATAAAATTTTTGTATAATTTTTATTTTATTTAAATAAAATTTTATTTAATTTTATTTTATTTTTAATAAAAATTTTAGTTAATTTTTATTTTACTTTTATTATTAATGTTATATTAATAAAAAATTTTTTTTTTATTTTTATTTTTATTTTATCTTAATAAAAACTTTTGTTTTATTTGATTTTTACTTCAATAAATTTATAAATTTGATTTTTTTATTTCACAAAAAAAAAAAAAACTTTATTTTTGTTTATTTTTATTTCATGGTACATTTATTATTTATTTATTGTATTTTTTTTTCTTTTATTATTAGTTAATAATTTTTAAATAAAGAAATTTTTTTTTTTTTTTTTTTTTTTTTTTTTAATAAAATTTTGTTTTATTTATTTTATTTTATTTAATAAAAATTTTTATATTATTTTAATTTTATATTTATATAATAAAAATTTTTATATTATTTTAATTTTATATTTATACTAGTCAAACTTTTTTTATAATTTTTATTTTATTTTAACAAAATTTTTATATAATTTTATTTTAATAAAAGAATTGCAGTTCATTTTATTTTATATTCAAAAAAATTCATTTATTTTTACTGTATGTTCCTTATTATTATTAAAATTTAAACTTTATTTAAGTTTATTTAACTTTGATATCAATATAATTTTTTTTGTTATCATAGTTTTAATTTTTTTTTTGTTATTATTTTTAGTTCGTTTTAATTTTTATAAATTTTTTTTTTTTTTTTTTTTTTTAAGAGATTGTTCCAATAGTTATGAGGTAATTTCCATCAGTTAAATGACAATTTTAACAATATCCTTATGAATATATAACTATAAAAGAGAACAAAAAAAAAACTAACCAAAATCTTGACCATTGACACAACAGCAAGGTACCACTAGGATAGGACTCAATGAATGATTGTACATATTATGAACTCTTCAAATAATGCCAACGAAAACGAACAAGGGTTCTTATAATAAATTGCAAACGTCAGTTGCGACGACGACTTAAAACGACTTAAAACGACTTAAAATGCATTTCAGAAAATTTATAAAATTTAACGCAAAATTCAATTTAAAAAAATATAAAACCATAAAGAAAACCTGGTTATCTCGGGTCCGCCAGTATTGTTGCTGCGTTGTGGCTGTCGTGCTGCTGGCGCAGTCATTGCTGGGTCGCCCACGGAGGCTGTAGCCGCTGCTGGAGCTATTGTTGAGGCTAGTGCTGTTGTTGTTGCAGCAGTTGCCGTTTCGGTGCGCTGCTGTGGCGCTTTAGTGCTGGCACTGCTGTTGTTGTGGTGCGGAGCACAGGCCGCTATTGCTGTTGCCGTTGGTGTCGGCGCTTTGCCGCTACTGGGCACGCTACTGGGCACTAATGGCACTTTCGCTGCCGCCAGGTCGGTGCTGATGGTGGTGGTGTGGGTGGATAAATGGTGGGCATAATAATAGAAACTAAGAAACCTAATTTTTGAACTCTTGCAAAATTAACCTTGTTTAAAAATGAAACAAAAAAAATAAACCTGTTGTCCTGGCGCTGCTGTAGTTAGCCGCGGTTTTCGTTGGACCTGTGGTTGTTGATGTAGCTGTTTTTATTGCTGTGTAGCTGCTGTTGATGGCTTTGCTGTTGATGGCTTTTCTGTTGAGCCTGATGGTGCTGCAAGCGCTTTGCCGCTACTGCAAGTTGCAGTTGTTGATGCTGTAGGCGCTTTGTCGCTACTGCTAATTGGCTGCTCAGTAACAGTGGCCACCATCACGGTTCTGCAAGGGCCTCTGGCGCTTGTCGCGATGGTGCCGATGCTATTTAAGTAGCTTGATGTAGCGCCGCTGCAGTTCCAATGTCTGCTGTCTGATGATGTTGTTATGGGATCAGCTGCTTTTGCTGGTGGCTGCGCTATTGGCGTAGGTGGTGTTAAGCCCTTAGGCTGTAGCCGCTGCTTTCCGCTGTGCCAAGTATTCAGCGCGTTCGTCGCCAATGCAGCTGCTGTGCGTAATTAAACTTATTATTTCAACATACAGCAAACTCCACGAGCACTTACCTTTCCGGTCTTATGCGGCTGTGGTAAGCACTGCTGTAGCGCTCCGCTGCTGTTGTTGCCGGGTGTGGTAGTGGTAGTTTTTGCTGCTGCTCAAAGGATTGCTCCCATGCTGCCGAAATACCAAAAAGAAAGAGCGTTTCTTCTAGCGGACATTCGCCATGCCAATTTTTGCTGACAGAAGCCATACCAAAATGTCGAAAGTGACCGTTCAGAAACGTGAGAAAATTTCCGGAGGGTGTGCTTAGACCTGAGAACATTTACTGAGAGTGCTCTTCGAACTTTACATGTGTGACACACTTGCGTATGGATAACAAGGCTCACGCGTTCGAAGTGCGACAGCTGGACAGGACCTGCGACAGCTGTCTGGGATAAAGTGTAACTTGTCAGAATAAAGGTCATAGTTGGTAAAATCAAACTTGTCAAAATTTAAAACGTCAGATTTAAATGAAATAAAACTGTAAAAAAAAATGTCGAGTGAATAAATGAACTGTCAGAATTGAATAAAAGATAAAACGTCAAAGTTAAATTAAATACCAATGTCGGATTTCAATGTCAAAGAAATGTCAGATTTCATCGGACATAAAAATGTCAGCTGTCAAAGTAAAACGTCAACTGTCATTTAACGTGTTGACAGTAAAGTCAATATGTAAGCTGTCAAAGTCACATGTCAAAGTCAAAGTGTAAGCTGTCAAAGTCACATGTCAGCTGTCACACCTCGAGCGCGCCAGCCTTGGCATACGCAGTATGTCACTCATGTTTGCAAACGACACAGCCATGGCGAATTCTGACCTGCATGTTCGAATGTGGATTCAACTTTACAGTCAATGCCACCTTCAAACATGAACGCCAGAACCCACCACTTAGTGTGCCGTTACAGAACGCAAGGCAAACCTTGTGAACGATTTCTGAATTCGTTCCAGTCGAATTTTGTGAGACTCATAAAATGGATTCCATATTATTGCTGCATATTCTAATCTGGATCTCACGAGTGAATTAAACAAAGTTTTCAAAGTATATGGATCTGAAAAGCAAGCACTGTTTCTTCGGATGAATGCTAGCATGGCATATGCTTTGGGTATAATATAATCAATATGAGGAATAAAAGAAAATTTACGATCGAAAACTACACCCAAATCCTTGTATTGATCAACGGATGCCAATGGAGAGTGAGCAATATGATAGGCGGACGGATGGAAAGTTACAGATTTTGAGAAAGTCATAAAAACACATTTTTTAAGATTTAAATAAAGACCGTTATTACAGCACCAAAAATATAGCTTATCGACATCATTCTGCAAAAGTGCAATGTCATTTAAATTACTTATTTTTAGAAAAATCTTCAGATCATCAGCGTAAAGCAAATATTGACAATGAGAAAAAAATGGAGGTAATATCATCTATATATATAAAAATGAATGTATGTATGTGGGTATGTGGGTATGTGGGTATGTGGATATGTGTGTATATCACGAATAGACTCCAAAACCACCGAACCAAACTTTATGAAATTTTTAGGGATACTAAAGCAACATTCGGGAAGTGTTCCTGTGAAGTTTGGTGTTGATTGGGCAAGGGGGCGTGGTACCTCCCATACAACCCAAATTGGCTCTATCGCCCACAAACCAAAAAAATTGCTATATATCAGACGGTTTTAATCATATAAAACTTAAATTTGGTAATTTTGTTCAGATGGTTACTTTCGGTGACTGTACAAGAAATGGGCGTGGTCACACTATATATACGCCCACTTTTCAGCACTAATTTGAATTCATGATATTTTCAAGTTTTGACAGTGAATCTTGATATGCAGGTGCTATGCATACACGTGGCAATCACTATGTAAATATAAACGTTGTCACGCCCACTTTTACCGCCCACAAATAAGTAAAAATGCTTTATATCAGACGGCTTTTGCCGTAGAAGACTAAGATTTGGTAATTTAGTTCGTATGGTTACTGTCGGCCAATATACAAAAAATGGGCGTGCACGCACTATATATACGCCCACTTTATCGGAATGATGCTTATTCCTGAGTTGTACACGTTTTGATAGTGAATCTTGGTATGCAGGTTCTAAAGGTACCAGTGGCAGGCACTATGTAAATAGAAAGGTTTTCACACCCACTTTTACCGCCCCCAAATTAGTAAAAATGCTTTATTTCAGACGGATTTTGCCGTAGAAGACTAAGATTTGGTAATTTAGTTCGTATGGTTACTTTCGGCCAATATACAAAAAATGGGTGTGCACGCACTATATATACGCCCACTTTATCGGAATCATGCATATTCCTGAGTTGTACACATTTTGATAGTGAATCTTGGTATGCAGGTTCTAAAGGTCCAAGTGGCAGGCACTATGTAAATAGAAATGTTTTCACGCCCACTTTTACCGCCCACAAATAAGTAAAAATGCTTTATATCAGACGGCTTTTGCCGTAGAAGACTAAGATTTGGTAATTAAGTTCGTGTGGTTACTCTCGGCCAATATACAAAAAATGGGCGTGCCCGCACTATATCTACGCCCACTTCATCGGAATCATGCTTATTCCTGAGTTGTACACGTTTTGATAGTGAATCTTGGTATGCAGGTTCTCAAGGTACCAGTGGCAGGCACTATGTAAATAGAAAGGTTTTCACACCCACTTTTACCGCCCCAAATTAGTAAAAATGCTTTATTTCAGACGGATTTTGCCGTAGAAGACTAAGATTTGGTAATTTAGTTCGTATGGTTACTGTCGGCCAATATACAAAAAATGGGCGTGCACGCACTATATATACGCCCACTTTATCGGAATCATGCATATTCCTGAGTTGTACACATTTTGATAGTGAATCTTGGTATGCAGGTTCTAAAGGTCCAAGTGGCAGGCACTATGTAAATAGAAATGTTTTCACGCCCACTTTTACCGCCCACAAATAAGTAAAAATGCTTTATATCAGACGGCTTTTGCCGTAGAAGACTAAGATTTGGTAATTAAGTTCGTATGGTTACTCTCGGCCAATATACAAAAAATGGGCGTGCCCGCACTATATCTACGCCCACTTTATCGGAATCATGCTTATTCCTGAGTTGTACACGTTTTGATAGTGAATCTTGGTATGCAGGTTCTAAAGGTACCAGTGGAAGGCTTTATGTAAATAGAAAGGTTTTCACACCCACTTTTACCGCCCCCAAATTAGTAAAAATGCTTTATATCAGACGGATTTTGCCGTAGAAGACTAAGATTTGGTAATTTAGTTTGTATGGTTACTGTCGGCCAATGTACAAAAAATGGGCATGGCCGCACTACATCTACGCCCACTTTATCGAAATCATGCTTATTTCTGAGTTGTACACATTTTGATAGTGAATCTTGGTATGCAGGTTCTAAAGGTCCAAGTGGCAGGCACTATGTAAATAGAAATGTTTTCACGCCCACTTTTACCGCCCCCAAATTAGTAAAAATGCTTTATATCAGACGGTTTTCGCCGTAGAAGACTAAGATTTGGTAATTTAGTTCGTATGGTTACAGTCGGCCAATATACAAAAAATGGGCATGGCCGCACTATATCTACGCCCACTTTATCAAAAGCATGCTTATTCCTGAGTTGTACACGTTTTGATAGTGAATCTTGGTATGCCGATTCTATAGGTCCAAGTGGCAGTCACTATGTAAATATAAATGTTGTCACGCCCACTTTTACCGCCCACAAATCAGTAAAAATGCCTTATATCAGACGGATTTTTCCGTAGAAGACTAAGATTTGGTAATTTAGTTCATATGGTCACTGTCAGCAACTGCTAAAAAAGGGCCGTGGTCACACCATATCTACGCCCACTTTTTCGAAATCATGCTTATTCCTGAGTTGCACAAGTTTGAAAGTAACACTTGATATGCAGGTGCTCTAAGTGGCAGTCAATATATATATATAAAATTTGCCACGCCCAATTGTACCACCCACTAAAAAAAACAAAACGAAATGGCCAATTTCAGCCCTTGAAAGCACTTTGACCGAGCTTCTTATGATCAATTGTGTTGTGAGTGTTGTGGAATGTTTGAACACAAATGATCGAGAACTGGACCTACATGTTTTATGTCGACTCCGAACGGCTTATGTTCTCAAGAAGCTTTTCATGGCAGTTTTTATTCTCTGAGGTTTGTCATTGTCTGCAGAGAGGTGACGGCCGAACAGAAAAATTAATTCAATCGAAAAACTTTCCGTGTCAGGTGGGATTCGGACCAGGGTGTTCTCGCGTATGGGCCACACACTCTACCCACTACGCCACGGCCGCCACTTGGTTTTTTTTTTTTTTGATCCACAAATTAATAGAACTTCTTTAAATCAGACGACTATCATCGTTAAATACTAAAATTTGGTAATTAAGTTCATACGCTTACTCTCGACAGCTTTGCAAAAACTGTGCATGGTAGCACTATATCTGTGCCCACTCTTCAGAAATAATTTTATTTAATTTATTTATTTACTTATTTTTTTAATGTACTATAGTTAATTACAATTTAAAAATTATAACTAAGTCAGCACTAGCTGCCAGGGCTATCGGTTAGAAATAATTTTAATACGCCACGGCCGCCACTTGGTTTTTTTTTTTTTGATCCACAAATTAATAGAACTTCTTTAAATCAGACGACTATCATCGTTAAATACTAAAATTTGGTAGATTAATTCATATGGTTACTGCCAGAACCCTTAAAAAATGGGCGTTTCGCACGTTATCTACGACGACTTTTCAAAAATCATTCTAATTTCTGAGCTGTACGTGTTTTGATAGTGAAACTTGGTACGTAGGTGCAATGGGACCAAGTGGCGGTCACTATATATATATAAATGTTGCCATGACTACTTTTTCTGCTCATCTATCTATCTGTAAAAAATGTATGTATGTATAATAAGGCTCCTCACAAAAAAAAGGTGAACAAGTCGGTTCCTCAAAATAATGCTTAATGTTATGATGATTCCCCAAATATTTCGACTGTAGGAATAGCCATCCGTGAGCTGGAATAGTTTGAAATAAAAGAGAAAAAAAAAAACAAAAACGAAATGGCCATTTCAGCCCTTGAAAATACTTCGACCGTTTGAACACAAATGATCGAGAACTGAATCTACAAGTTTTATGGCGACTCCGAACGGCTTATGTTCTCAAGAAGCTTTTCATGCCAGTTTTTACTCTCTGAGGTTTGCCATTGTCTGCATAGAGATGACGGCCGAACAGAAAAATTAATTTAATTGAAAAAACTTCCTATGTCAGGTGGTATTCGAACCTGGGTTCTATGGCATTCAAGCCACGCACCTCAACCAGTATGCCACGCAATGGTTTGAAATATGCTCTAAAAATCGATTTTTTTATAAAAATATTTAATGGTGTGTTAGTTAAAAATAACAAACGGTCAGAAATAATATTAATGAAAAAGTTCTTCCAATCTGCACCAATAAATTTTAAATTTTTACAGTCGGACGAGAGATAATGCAGATTTTCATTACTTTTTTAACTTTTTTTTAATTACTTTCACTAAAATTCAAATTAATTTTATTTTTTTGTTTTGCCATGTTACTTTTAGTCAAATAAATTATCTATTGATGATAAAATATAGTGTAAAGTGAAGAACTAAATTGAATGAAATTACAAAAAAAATTTACACATTTTTTACATTTTACAATTTATTTGACTTAAAGTAGTATAGGAAAAAATTCGTTTGAATTTTAGTGAAAATAATATGGAAAAAGTTAAAACAATCCATAAAAATTCGCATTATCTTTGGTCCAACGGGAAAAATGTAAGATTTTTTGATGCAAAAGAACTTTATCATAACTCTTATTTCTGACCGTTTTTTTTTAACTACCATACCAGCCAATATTTTTCGTCGAAATATTTTGGGAATCATCATAACATACGCCATGGTTTATTTTGAAGAACCGGACTGAACAATTGTGGGTGAAAAGTGTGTGGGTATATATGTATATCACGTAAAGAGTTCGAAACCGCTAAGCCAATTTTTATACTAAAGCCTTGAGAGGGTTCCTGTGAAGTCTGGTGCCGATCGTAAAAGGCACCTTACATACACCTAAAATGTTCGATATCAAACAGTTTTGGAATTATAGGTCGCACAGCCTAGGAATTTAGTATTCGACCTCAATTTACACATGCCGTTCCACAGGTAACATATTATGGGTGTTGGGCGAGGGGCGCGGTCTTATTCCGCACCCAAAATTTTTGGTATAGCTTTCGAAATAAGTCACACATCAATGAAACTCGGTACGAAGTTACTATAAAAGCATGGCTTCACTGAAGCTACGCCCTCTTTTAGGGAATAAGCGCTGAGCGCAGCGAAGCGCGCCGGGTATAAGCTAGTTAATAAATAAAACGAAGAGAAGTGGCCCTAGGATACTTCCTTGCGGAACACCTGAAGTTGCCTAATAAGAAAAAGATTTTACGTTATCAAAAGCCACTACACATTGTCTGTTTACTAAATACGATTCAAGCCAACTTAAAAAACTAGAGTGAAACCCCAATTTTTCTAACTTTTTGACTAAAAAAATGTGAGAGACTTTATCAAATGCTTTAGAAAAGTCAGTATAAATTGCATCCACCTGGCATCCTTGAATAAAAGCAGATGTACAATATTCTGAAAACAAAACCAAATTTGAAGTAGTAGAGCGACCAGAAACAAAGCCATGCTGGCAAGGAGAAATAAAGCGCTTTATTGAAAATAATAACTTTTCCTTAATTAAGGACTCAAAAAGTTTAGAGACAGTAGTGAGCTTAGAAATTGGTCTATAATTCGCAATATTTTGTTTAGATCCAGATTTATGGATTGGAGTAATAAAAGCTATTTTCCAACAATCAATAAAAGTCCCAGATCGCAAGGACCTATTAAAAATAAGAGTTAACGGGTAAGCTAAGCTCAACGCACAATTTTTCAACAAATAGAACAGAGACCATCGGCATCCAAACGAGTTGAAGGTTTCAGACTACTGATTCCATTTAAAACATCAGCAGTAGACAAAGAAATAGCTCCAATGTCAATAACAGGAAGTACGTTGTCAACGCAATCAAAATTATTAATAGTAACATTTTCAAAATTCGACTGAAAGAAATCAGCAAACATGTTCGCAATATCTGACGCATTGTTTGAAGTCATGTCGTTTAAAAACATACATAAAGGTATATTAGACGCAACAGACATTCGCAACAGAAATCTCCTCATTAAGGACTGACGAAGACTTCAAAAATCGCAACGATAAGCTGCACCATTCAAAGTGGTTTTGGGACAACAAAAACATTTTAGAATCCCTTAGCGTTAACATGGTGTCTGATTTCCCCCTAGATGTTATGCATCTTATTGATTTAGGCATAGTTAAAAAAAAATGCTCACTGCAATTTATAGCAGTCACCACATGCAAACGAAACTGTCCAGTGCAGATAAAATCATTTTAAATGAAAGAATAACATCTATTCGAAAATTTATTGCGAAAGAGTTTTGCAGAAAACCAAGAACTTTCGATGATCTTCCAAGGTTCAAGGACACGGAATTTAGTTAAATAATTCTGTATACCGGAATATTTATTTTTAAAGATGTTGTAGACAATAACCTATACCAGCATTTTTTGCTGCTTCATGTTTTATGTAGGCTTATATCATGTCCAAAGAGTTACCAGTCCAATTTGCCATGTGTTCAAGAAACGATAGAAGCTTTTATAAAAGAATTTCCACAAATGTATGTTCGAAACAAAGTTTCCTACAACGTTCACGCTTTTCTTCATTTGCCAGAAAGTGTCAAAAAATTCGGTAACGTTGACAAATTTTCCGCTTACAAATTTGAAAATTTTCTCCAAAAACTAAAAAAAGATGTTCGGCAGCCAACCAAAATTTTGGAGCAAATTAATAATTGATTATCAGAAAGATATGAATGCGTTAGCACGAAACCAAATATAAAGTGTAGAAATGAAATCACGAACAAAAATTTAAAGTCTGACTTATTTTATCTAAGCACTACTGCACCAGACAACTATTGCTACATTAAGCCAATTCTACCAATAAAAGTAGAAGGATTTGGACATGACGACGGCATTGAGATTATTTTTGGTTGCGAGTTCCTTCAAGTAGAAAGTTTTTACACAGAGCCCGTAGATTCGAAAAAGTCTTTAGGTATATGCGTTGCATCAAATTTAGATCAAAATGTAAAAAAATATAAGGTCAAGGATATAATATGTAAAGTAATGGCATTACCGTTAAAAAATCATCTTCTACTCATACCTATTTTATATCAACGCTCTCTTTAAATTATCATTTCAATATTTTCTAGATATTTTTTTTCCTGTTTTCCTTACTGACAAAATAAATTGAAAGATGTTTAACGCAAATACTGAGTTTGGTGAAGAAAATAATAATTTTGCTTATCTAAAGCAGAAACTGATAAGCATTGGTAAAAAATTTTAAATGTGGTATAAAGCAATTTTACTAAATTCTATTTTATTTACAGAAAATGAAAATAAATCACTAAAAGATGAATTAGCGCGCATAACATTAACATTGACTCAAACTTTTTCCAATAAAAACAAAAGAAGAACTGGATGATATTTAGGAACAAATTGATTCTTTCAATGAAGCAGAATTGGTATGTTCATAAATCGAATTTTTAATCTAAAAAGTTATGTTCTAATAAATGTTTTATTGTTATTTCTTTTTAGTTGAGATACATACGTGAAACAATAGGTTCAAGCCATATATCGAAAGCTGTTCAAAATATGTTCAGCGAAGAATTCATTGTTAAAATTAATTGGGATGGTCTGCGATGGATGCGATAAAATTTTCCAAACTATTCAACAAATTTGTTTTCAGTAATAAACCATCAATTTCATTTAAATTTTTTTTACTAATACATTTTATTACAGGTGCAGTTAGAAATGAAAACTTCGGATACTTGGACTACGAAGCAGCCATGAAGAAAGGGCTTCGCACTTGCAAAAATCGTTTTTATCGCAAAACATTCCGAAACAAGAGCGATCTTCTAAATAAAGAAAATATTAAGCAATACCCATTAACCTTCTGTATACTTACATCTATTAACTTAAATGAATTTCCTTCTTAAGTTTGTTTTTATGCTTTAAAATTTTTTATTAATATATTTTTTTTAAAGATTATTAAAAATTTAATTAAATCTATTTTAAAAGATTTAATGAATGAATTAAATCCATTGTTAGAGAAAATATTTAGCAATAAGCATTTACCTTCTGTATACTTACTTCAATTAATTTAAATGAATTCCCTTCTTAAGTTTGTTTTTATGCTTTATAATGTTGTATTAATACGGTTTTCTTAAAGATTATTGAAAAACGAATTGTTTAAAAATTAAATCCATTGTTATAGTTATTATTTCAGGTAAAATGTAAACATTTTTCGTTGGGTATATGAAAGAAAAACAAACTGCTGACCACAACGTTTTCACAAAAGCTCTTTTGGACCAATATTTATCGTTGCAAACTGCAACCCTTGTTTTGGCTAAAATAAAAAATTCTCTTTCATTCTCTCTCTCTCTCTCTCTCTCTGTTTCTCACCAGCTCTCTCTAATATTAGGAAACAAAATCAAAAAGAATGCAACAAATTGCTGACCCAAACCTTTCTAAGAGAGGCTTTTTGAAGCAATTCAAAGTAAGCTAAACTGAAGAGCTTTTTTCCTATGACATGCAATGTTAGAATTACAATGGTGTGTCATACATGGAGTCAGCGCTTTCAGCTGACTTGCAAGCACTCAAAAAAGCCTTTCGGAGTGCTTTTTTCCCCGCTGGGTTGTACAACCCTTGTGAGGAGGAGGAGTGTCCTTGTCGACGTCTAGCTTTCTCTGTGTAGGATTGCGCGTATTCTTTGCAATGCACAGACGTGTACGGATCTTAGCTGCGACAAGATAATAATCCGAGTCTATGTTAGCACCACGGATCGTGCGTACATCTAATACACTGGAAGATTGCCTTCCGTCAATCAAAACGTGATCAATTTGGTTGCGCGTTTTTTGGTCAGGTGACAAAGAGGTAGCCTTATGAATATTGAGATGCTTGAATCTAGTGCTACTTATAACCATGTTTCGTGCTGCGGCGAAGTCAATCAGCCTCATTCCGTTATCGGATGTGTTGTCGTGGAGGCTGAACTTTCCGAGTGTTGGACCAAAGATGTTTCCTTTGTCCACCTTAGCGTTGAAGTCACCAAGCACAATTTTTATGTCGTAACGGGGGCAGCGCTCGTAAGCGTCTTCAAGGCGCTCGTAGAAAGTATCTTTGATCTCATCGTCCTTGTCCTCTGTCGGAGCAGGCGCACATATTAGGCTTATATGAAAGAATTTAGCCTTGATGCGGATTATACCAAGTCGTTCGTTCACAGGAGTGAATCGCAGGACGTGATTCCGTAATCTCTTGCCAACTACAAATCCGCACCCAAACTCGTGCTTCTCCGCATGGCCGCTTTAGTAGATATCACAGGATGCTTGCCGAGAGCAACCCTGTCCCTTCCATCGCATTTCTGGGATTGCAGTTATATCAGCTTTGTATTTTTCCAATCAATCAGTTGGATAGAGGCACCTTCCCAATTAATAGTTCGGACATTCCAGGTGCATATCCGTAAATCATTATAAGTTTTTCGTTTGCGGTGGTCGTCATCAGATTTGGGGATCATTTTTCTCATTTTTTTTTTTATAACTTTTCATTGAAATGGTTTTTTTACGTGGTGGGCTTCAAACCCGACGCACAACCTAATTAAGGCTAGGAGACCCGCCGCTCAAATTAGCCGCCAAACTGACTGTTGCCAGTTTGCCGTTGCCCAGTGAACACCACGTGGAGGTTTGAGTTGACTTGGGACGATTTCGACATGGATAATGCTGGCCTGGCCAGGTTGAGGCAGTCAGACACGTTGCCATGTGAAGGTTCGCCCCCTGTTCCCCCTGTTCCCCTTCATTCATTTCATATCTCCCTTAATAATGAAGATAATCACTAGCAGGAAGTTTTGTTCGACTTCTGGAACTAAATGCTATCATTCCTCATCAAAACATTCTTAAAAATATCTCGAATTATATATCTACATCGGAAATGACAAATTTCAAAAAAAGTTCAGAGGACAAGTGGCGTAAGTCCATTCATTTTATATCTCCCTTAATAATAGAGATAATCACTAGAAGAAACTTTTGTTCAACTTCTGGAACTAAATGCTATAATTTCTCATCAAAACATTCTTAAAAATATCTCGAATTATATTTCTACAGCGGAAATGAAAAATTCCAAAAAACGTTCAGAGGACAAGTGGCGTAAGTCCATTCATTTTATATCTCCCTTAATAATGAAGATAATCACTAGTAGGAAATATTGTTCGACTTCTGGAACTAAATGCTATCAGTCCTCATCAAAATATTCTTAAAAATATCTCGAATTATATTTCTACAGCGGAAATGAAAAATTTCAAAAAAGTTCAGAGGACAAGAGGCGTAAGTCCATTTATTTCATATCCCTCTTAATAATGAAGATAATCACTAGGGGAAAGTTTTGTTCGACTTCTGGAACTAAATGCTATCATTCCTCATCAAAACATTTTTAAAATATCTCACATTAGATTTTTACAGCGGAAATAAGAAATTTCAAAAATATGTTCAATTTAGTATGCAATATTCCTCATTATTTTTTTTGTATTATTAAGTTAATTTTTTACGATATGAATAGCTCTTTTTATTCTCTTGACATAGCTTGTAAGCAAATGAGTTCTTTATACGTAGAATTTCTAATAAGAATTTTTCTAAATATTCCATTTTCACGCCACTTGTGCTCTGAGCAGCTAATATATAAATTCATTTCATTTTACTACTTTTCTACTCCACTATATTTCGTACTATGCAAATGATTGCATTTAATTCAACATGATTGCTTATTTTACATTTTGCTTGAATGTTTCCATTGTTTGAATTGTTTATTAATTCAGGGCAGAACAAGAAGTTTTCTGCAAAATTAGAGTGCCAGTTACTTATGAAGGTGCATTAATAACCCAAAATTAAAAGTTTTAAAAATTCATGCTTCTTCAGCATGAAGCACCTAACAAGGTGGTAGTGACAGCATGCTATATTCACACAAACGGCGACCATAGATTGTCATTTGCTTGTATATTTTACTTTTTATTTTTTTATTCCTACTTTTTTCGTTTTCTACCTACCACTAACTACCACCTTGTTAGTTGCGTCGTGCTTTTCAGACCCATCAAATTTTTTATCAAACGAGTCTTCAAACATTTAACCAAACAAACTATATGTTTACGAAATTTGGTGGCGTTTTGACAATCTGAACACTCTTGAAACCATGACATAAGAACAAGATAGTAATAACAGTTTTTTGATAAGTGATAAGTGTCAAAAGTACTATAAAATAAGTGCCAGCTTGTTTATTGCAACATGCTTCAACCTGTATGTCAAATCGTTCAATAAAATTTTTCTGTTTGCCATGCATAAAAAAAAATTAAATTTGTTGAATAATTCTATTTAATGACTCTTTGATGTACAAATCGAATATCTTTTATTTGTCTAATTGAATGTCGTCTTTTACTAATATACATCACTATCGCACAGCTTCAAGTTTTTGCGTATTAAGTGGAAAAATAAATCTTTATAAGTAATTGACTTAGTAAAATAATACTCGGCGAAAATTAAGTTTATGAATAGAAATGTTTCTCCAGAGAGTATATACATAACAGAGAATTTATTTCGCTCTGAAGTTTAATTCGTTGTGAAATGTAGCAAGCAAATGTACACTTTGCAGCTTTGTTTTCGAAATTAAATGTGCGCAGAAGCAATCTGCGCAGAACAATGTGCGCAGAAGCGCCGCCATGATTGTTCTTTTGGTTTTTTATATTGAAATTTTTTTCTGCACAATGTTTACGTTTTAGGCTAGACACTTACTGCTTGAATGAATTTATTTCACTATGCCAACATTTATGCTAGTTCCTGGTATTTGTATATTTGAAAATATAAAATGATTTTTTCAATATTTCAATAGTTTTTTCAATATTTCTACAATGAGTATATGAACATTTTTTACGTTAAATAGAACATTTTTCATTAATCCAATTTATGTTATTTTCAAATAAATTGGATAAATGAATTTTTTTCATTTTTAGCTGCTTTTGCTTGCATAGATTTATTTCAATTTCCCAATTAGATATTTGCAAGTTTAAAAGGTTTTCAATCAACTTGCATGTATTGAATTGAGAAGTTGAAGGATAAAAATATGAAATGTTTTGAATTATCTGAATTTAATCGAATTTATTGTATTGAAAATAATAACATTTTGGAATAAATAACATTTTTTTGCCGGGCTTGCTTGTTGCATGCATTTATTTCAATATGCCAATTAGATATTTGGCAAGGTATTTCTCTGTAAATTCATTTTTTTAGGTCAAATATAAAATGTAGTATTTAATCCAATTTCTTTTATTTTAAATAAATTGTAATAAAAGAAAAATAATGCGCCGCCGCTAGCCAGCTTCGAACCCGGCATTTTGATTGCAAGGCGAACACGTTAACCAGTCGACCACAACTCAACTTAAGAATTATTTTCTTAATTACACATTAAATGAAGTTTGGTAAAATCAAATTCAAATTTTCTTCAACAAATTTAAATATGCTGAAAAGAACGTGTTGCAGGAAAATGTTTCATTTATATTCATTTACATGCATAAAATACATACAAATTTATTTCAACTTTCCATTTAGATTAGATAGTGGCGGCCGTGGCGTAGTGGGTAGAGTGTGTGACTCTTACGCCAGAGAACCCAGGTTCGAATCCTCCGTCCGACACAGAAAGTTTTTTCAATTGAATTAATTTTTCTGTTCGCCGTCACCTCTCTGCACACAATGGCAAACCTCAGAGAGTAAAAACTGCCATGAAAAGCTTCTTGAGAACATAAGCCGTTCGGAGTCGGCGTAAAACATGTAGGTCCAGTTCTCGATCACTTGTGTGCAAACATTTCACATCACACAACACAATTGATTGAGTAAATTCGATCAAATTCAGATAATTCAAAATATTTCATATTTTATACTTCAACTTCTCAATTCAATACATGCAAGTTGATTGAAAACCTTTTAAACTTGCAAATATCTAATTGGGAAATTGAAATAAATCTATGCAAGCAAAAGCAGCTAAAAATGAAAAAAATTCATTTATCCAATTTATTTGAAAATAACATAAATTGGATTAATGAAAAATGTTCTATTTAACGTAAAAAATGTTCATATACTCATTGTAGAAATATTGAAAAAACTATTGAAATATTGAAAAAATCATTTTATATTTTCAAATATACAAATACCTGGAACTAGCATAAATGTTGGCATATTGAAATATAGCCCAAAACGTAAACATTGTGCAGAAGAAAATTTCAATATAAAAAAACCAAAAGAACAATCATGGCGGCGCCTGCACAAATATCGGTAGCGCTTCTGTGCACATTGTTCTGCGCAGATTGCTTCTGTCTGGTTTCACAGCCCCTAAATTAAACTGTTTACAGCACGCAGCCATTATAATCTTGTCTTACCAACATTGCAAACATTGCATCAAAGCCACACACACACATTGTTAAAGGTTTTTTTTTTGTTTGTTTCATTAATTAACCTGCCAAGAACATAACAACATTTTTTTCATTATGTGTGAATAGAATAGTACTAATTTCCTCAAAACGGTAATTTTTTGCTGCTTAAGACTTTAATTTCACCACCCAGCAACACTCTTCTGATCGGTGCTTGATGTCATGTACAGCGAGCAGTAAATTAACATATCTTGTTCGGTCCTCAAAGGGCAAATAGTATATATTAGGGCAGGTCGATTTAAAAATCGCTCAATGCTCTGTGAAAATCGTATTCTAGGGATCAAAATAAGAAACTTTGCCGAAGGAACCATACCTCTAAAACGAATTGTGATGGCCCCCAATTTTGGGTAGGGCAAATTTTGAAAAATCCCACTTTGACCCATTTAGAGTGCTCCAAACGAGTCCAAATGTATGACCGACCCCACTAACTTTGGAGGCTTGACCCACCCATGCCAGTGGCACACCCCCTGCAACAAACATTTCAAAAAATCACCAGTTTTGGCACTTTACATGAAAAAATCAGCAAAATGGCTATGTTTTTTCTTTATTTTTATTTATTTATTTATAATAATATTTATTATTTCTTTATAATAATATCTATTTTTTCTCTTTTGAAATTTATTTAGTCAGAACATATGTAAATGAAAAAATTAATTTAAGTTAGTTATAGAAAAGAAACTAAAAAAATTATTGTTTGAAGTCTTTTTTACTTTCAAGTCTGGGCAATTTCGCACGGCTCTCTAATGTCGTCGCCATAACAGCCTCTACATTTTCCGGTTTGGAAACGCTAGCTAGCAATTGAACATGTCGTTCCGTTCCTTGTATGTGTGATGCAATTTTTGGATCATTAAACGGTGGATCATCTTGATTTAAATATTCTTTCAATGTATCGTACGGAATGCTTCCCGTGGTTCAAATACGTTATTTATGTCATTCATATTGATCATTTCCGTGTAACTTGTGCAATTAAACTTTATATCTGGTTTTTATAAGCTCTAAATTGCGTTGGGTCGTCAACATCTGTTCGATAGCGTAGAATTACGTTGATAGCACAATCGCGCTTTTCTTTGCTATCATCAAACAACATTGATAAAAAGATATTTTCCGAATGCGCATAATATGAATTATCTGTTATTACTTGATTGACAATTTTGCGTAAACGAGGTTCTAGAAATCGTGACCAACTAATGAAGTTGAAAAATAATACACTGCCGTACACGACAGAGCTGTAATACTTGATATTGAAGTGCATTGGCACATAACATTTAATTATAAATTCAACCAGAATTCTTAAATTTGCATCTGGATTTTCCGTTGTCACATATAATCGTAATAATCTAGCGGCCTTGTTGAGGCACCGAGAATGTACAATTTTCCCTGGTTTGATGTTAGCCAGATCCATCGAAACCACGCCACTAGAAATTGCATGGGCCATGTCGTATAAGTACTTCGAATCGGTGGAAAATTCAATTGTTTTCTGGAGCGGCGGCATATTTTGCAACTCAATTTTCTGGAAGCCGTCCACCACCTGAAAATATATAATAATAAAATAATTAAAAATGGTTGACAATTATAATAAATGAGTGATAGCAATAACTTACCGGAAGAGTTTCACAAGTTTCGATTTGACGGCTCAGTTTTCCGGTTGCAGATCTTGCTCCAGTGCTGGTTGATTTATCCAAAGCTTCAAACAAATGCCGAAACGGAAGTTCGTTGAAGTGTAGAAGGCAAACGAACCAATGCAATGGTCTTTTTAACAGCAATTCGAATCGTCGTATAATTCCACCGTGTGGGCCAGTGTTTGTTGGCTCACCGTTAGTGCATATTCCAATTAATGCATCCAGTGATATATGTTTATCGTTGAAAAAATCATTTAATTTGGTTGTTTTGTATTCAGCGGTTTCATGTTCCAGTCTTACGTAACCAATCAATTCAGAATTGGGTTCTCTCAAAATAACAAGATGAGGTTCTTTTACCATCCTAGTATGATACTTCTCATCAACTTTAGCTGTCGTTAAAGTGTCATCTTTTCTGCCATCGAATGAAAACGCTAACAAATTGGTATGATCTAACCGTTTGCGAACCACTTCTTGTGTGCATTTCTCTTTCTCTCTGCGAACTTTCGATTTATCCATGATGAGAGGTTTGCCATGCTTATCTTTCATTTTAAATTCTTGGAAAAGAGCGGTTCCCAATACCGATGCTACTCTATGAGGCACACCAAATTTGTCACATACCAAGGCAAAGTTAAAACAATCGTATCTCTCTGTGTATTGTGAACTTGCGCTTCTATCCATATCTTCTTGAACCGGTGGCGGTGCGTATGTTGAATCATCGGGATCTTGGAATGTTGGCATTGATGACAAAGACGTTGCTCCTTGCTCTTCAGTTTCCATCACAACTGCATCCATTGTTAGTCTTCTCTGATTATGTTGATCGTGCATGAGCTCTTTGAGGCGTTCGGGAACCCAGCCGCATGCACATGGAGCTGCCTTCAAATCGCATTTACATGTTCCAATGTAAAAAATTGTTTCCAGAGATTTTACATACTCTGTAAATTGTTGGGTTTAGTTTCTTCTCTTGATTTGCTCTTGATACTTGTCAAGAAATTTATTCAATTTATTAAATACACTTTTTTCCAGCATTATTTCCATACCAAGTTTCTCCCAAATTCCATTCAACTTATCTTGTACTTGAATAGTGAATGATTTATGGGAAAACTTTTTTTGTTCTGTTTTAGCACGTTCGCTTAAGTAAAAATAATATCTCAAGATATCCAGATGGGTTGGTAAATTAAGATCAGTCAAATCAGTAGACACACCAAAAATAGTAACATCGTGCTTGGGTATATGACTCATTGGGTTTTCGACAGTTGTTGATGTTGTTGTTGCTTCATCTTGCGGTGTAGAGGATGGTGGATTCATTGTAAACTTTTTGATTTGGAATGATCAACTTCACTTATTATATTTTTTTTTTAAATATTTTTTTATCTGAAATTAGCACTTCACACTTTGAGTTCTTCACAACGACTTAATGCATTCACAAAAACTGTTGCGTTATATATGGTCTACGAGACGAGGTAATAAGAATGAAATGGTAATTTCAATTCTACCTGCTGTATCTTGTGGTGGCTTAAAAAAGCACACAAGCAATTTTAGGATCTGCAATTGTGTCACAGTGATACCTTAATTTTTTAAAAGGGTTGCGATGCATTCCAGTGATACCTTAATTGTTAAAATGGTTGCATAAAACGCGCATTTCTTAAGAAGGTGCCATAAAATACCCACAAAAAGGGTTGTAAAAACAACCTTTATTTCTTAAGTAGGTGCTATAAAAAAACTACACATGTAAGTTTACGACATGCAGCTGTGTCTTGTGGTGCCTTAAAAAACGCACACAAGCAATTTTCCGATTTGCAATTGTGTCACAGTGATACCTTCATTTTTTAAAAGGGTTGAATAAATTTCTAAAGAGAAAAAAAACTCCAAAAAGAAAACAACATAGGCATTTCGCTGATTTTTTCATGTAAAGTGCCAAAAGTGGCGATTTTTTGAAATGTTTGTATAGGGAACCCCCAGGGGGATTCCAGGGGGTGTGCCACTGGCATGGGTGGGTCGGGCCTCCAAAGTTAGTGGGGGTCGGTCATACATTTGGACTCGATTGGAGCACTCTAAATGGGCCAAAGTGGGATTTTTCAAAATTTGCTCCTACCCAAAAGTTCGACCCAAATTGGGGGACATCAGAATTCGTTTTAGAGGTATGGTTCCTTCGGCAAAGTTTCTTATTTTGATCCCTAGAATACGATTTTCACAGAGCAATGGGCGATTTTTTTGCCTCTCCACAAATCGACCCGGCCTAGTATATATTTTAAAGGAAGAGAACCCAATTCGCTCACTTAATTTTACTCGCTGAAAATCCAGCATACAAATAAGACTCTTGGGGAAGTGTTTTCGAAATGTGATATTCGAAAACATTTCTGCCGGTATTTGTGCAGTCGCCGTTGTTGTTGTCAGATTCTATAAACTGGCTGAAACTGGTTTGACTGGTTTTTATAATAAATTCTGCACAATGTTTACATTTTGCAATATTGTATTATAACCAGTTTGACTGGTTTTTGTGTTATTGAAATAAATTTTCACAATGTTTACATTTTTGGCTGGTCGGGCTTGCATGGGTTTATTTCAATAACACAATTAGATGTTTCAGATATTAGATATTATTTCCAGGATATGTATGAAAATAAATGCTTTTTTCCGAATTTCTTTGTTTTTAATTTTTTTAGGTCAAATAGGAAATTTTTCATACAATATAGGTATATATTATTTTCAGGATTTGTATGAAAATAATTGATTTTTTTCAGAATTTCTTTGTTTTTAATTTTTTTAGGTCAAATCGGAAATTTTTCATATAATTCAATTTATGAAATTTTCAAATAAATTTCATGATTGAATTTTTTCAGTATGTACAATGTTACATTTTTTTGCTGCTTTTGCCACCCAAAAAATAAAAAAAAGCAGCTGAGAAGCAGCAAAAAATCCAAGCAGACAGCAAAAACAAAAAAAAATCAGTCAAACCAGTCGACTGATTAGAATTTCTGCAAATGATGCATGCCAATTTTTTTCAGGAAAATGGTGGTTTCCTGATTATCGGATAAGATACTTAGCCATTTAAAATTGTTTCAAAAATAGTTTTATTCATTTCCGATGTTTCTTTTTTTTTGCCAATTAGCCGATGTTGGGAAAAATAATGTGATTCAAAAGTGGACTTCTGCGTGAATACTCCTATACAATTTGGAATTGGGCAATTGATATTTTTTGAACGAAATTCATGCTTCAAAACATGACGATAAATTCCGTACGTACTATATCCAATATATTTGCACTCGTGAAGTGGACATTTTCTTTCAATATTTGAACAATACTGATCTCTATACAAGTTATAACACGCTAAACTTTTTTGGCAACTCAAATACAAACAAATTACTCACTTACTACTTACTTAGGTGGCCGTAACAACCCGTGTCCGGGTTTCGACCGACATCATCAGCTCTCGCCAGGCGCCTCTGCTTTGCACGCGGCTTCTCCAATCGGAAACACCAAGTGCAAACAAATTAAATGAATGTTATTTTCGTTTTATCATATTCACTACATAATTTATTTCTTTCTTTGTGTATTTATTTATTTAAAATAAGAGCTCGAAAACACGTGAACCGCACGCTGCATTATCGTATGCTGCGTTGAAAAAGGATAATCTACCTATAAAACCTGCAGAACCAGCAAGGAAAAATATAAGGAAATATCCAAAGGAACCATCCAAAAGACTTATCCAACTCAACTCATCAAAGCTCAACAGTGACAGCAACCATTTATTTAAGCAATTCATTTATGGTGAAAGTGAAATCTACGGACTATCCGAACGAGTTATGAAGTCTGCTGTTATAATGCTGTAAGATTTTTATTTAGCTTAAATTATTAGAACACTTAACCGTTACTATTAAGCCATTAAGCAAGACGGAATTATTCCAAAAAGTTTTGAGAAACCATTAAAAAAAAACAAAAGATTGTTTTTGTCTGCATTAAAAAATTTTCTAAAAAAAAACTAATGATAGAAAAATAAGAAAATATATTGAAGACATTTTGTTAATATATGTCAAGTGAAAATATTTAGAAAAAATTAATCTAAAAATAATTTTTTTTTGCAAATTTCCATTAAAGCGAAATATAATCTGGTTAATTAAATCATTTTAAAATATAACTTTATTTTTTCAAACTGAAATAAATTAAAAGGAAACTGATCTTAGTAAAATAAAACAGATTATTAAAAAAATTAATGGTTAAAATCTCTAGGAAATATTAAAGAAAAATTTATATTCCTCTTTAAGAGGAGAACAAATTTTATAAGTGAAAATTTTGACAAATACTTAAAAAAAGACTTGAAATAAAATTTAATTTTGCGATTATCTTTCTATATAATATTCCAATCAAAAACAACTATTATAGTAAAACAATATAGCACCTGGCGATAATAACACAACTGAGTGGTTGAAAGAAAGTATAGTTCAACTAACTGGTGCACTTAATTCCCAGATAGAACAAATATAAGCGTTAGGCAACAGAATTCAGCAGTTAGAGGGAAGTATTCCACCACCTTATAGTGTAGAATCATCCAGCGTCCAAACAGATCAGATAAGGGCATTAAACAATAGAATTCAACAATTAGAAGGTATAATTTCCCAAACTCGAACTCTCGAGAGTGATATTAGGAATGAACCCCTAGGAATGAACAGGAATTAAATGAAATAAAAAAACTACCAGACTGCGTTAGAGATCTCCAAGTATTTGAGGGGAGCCCAATCCACTATATTTCTTGAGTTCATAGCGTCGAATCTATTTCAAAGGATTACGAGGTAGTGAGACAAAAACCTATCTATAGATCAATATTACAACACATTAGGCACAGTGCCCTCATATCTTATAACATATTTGATGACAATTGGCTAAACATAAAAAAGTAATCCTACACTTAAATCACACAGAATTAATTACATGAACAGACCGAATCCAATCGTGAGGAAGTCAACCTGCCCTCTCAGAACCTTAAACCTGCCTCGAAAACAACAAAGACTGTTTAATCTAGAGACAGCAGAAGATGAAGAGGGAGAAGCGGAAGAAGAATATTTTGAACACTTTGAAGACGAAGCTGACGAAGATGAAACATTTAACCCAGAGGAAGTAAATTTTACAACAGAAGCCTCTCTAACGTATCATACCTAAAATATTTTTCCAAAACTGGCCACCCATACAAATTTATAATTGACACAGGAGCTAATAAACATTTTATATGCGAAAAATTAGGCTTTAATTCAAGACCAATTAAAAATCCATTCAAAATCCAGTCGGCAGCAGGACAGCTAACAATCACAAGAAAAGTAACAGGACCATTCTTCAAAAGTGTCGGAGTCAACAACAATCTCGATTTTTTAATTCTACCTGGATTAACATAATTTGATGGTATAATCGGCGATGACTCCCTTCGCGAATTAGGGGCAGTTATCGACAGGAAAAAAATCAGATATTGCAGTTCTGCTCGAAGATCAAACTTAAATTAAAAGCAAAAAATTCTAAACAAGTAAACAACGTAGAGCAAATGCCTGAAGACCCTGATATTCGTAATATAATTGAAAAATACAACTATCTTTTTGAACCAGTCTGCGACAGTGGAACCAAAGACACACAAGTTAGAGCGGAAATCAGGACCATGACTGATGAACCGGTTTATACAAAATCCTAAGCTTACACAGTTAAGATCTGAAGTAGAAAGACAAATTTCACAAATGTTAAAAGATGGTATAATAAGGCCCTCCCAAAGCCCTCATAACTCTCCACTCTGGATTGTTCCTAAAAAGGGAAATGCGGCAGGGGAGAAGCAATATAGACTTGTTATAGATTTCAAAAGGTTAAATGCCATAACAATACCCGATGCATATCCAATCCCAGATATTTCTAATACTCTTGCTAGCTTGGGTGATGCTGAATTTTTCACTACATTAGATCTTACATCCGGTTTTCATCAAATTAAGATGAAGGACCGTGATATAGAAAAAACCGCATTTTCTACCGCTAACGGAAAATACGAGTTTTCTACGCTGCCTTCTGGGCTTCAAAACGCCCCAGCCATTTTTCAAAGAATGATTAACGATGTTTTAAAATCACTCATAGGCAAAAGTTGTTATGTATACATCGACGATATCATTATATTCGAAAAAACCAAACATGAGCACCTTGAAAACATAAGCAAAGTGTTTTCTCTCCTGGACGAAGCAAATTTTAAGGTTAACTTGAGTAAATCTAAATTTTTGCGTAGAGATGTCGAATTTTTAGGATATTTGATCACAAGAAAAGGTATTTGACCTGATCCAAGAAAAATACAAGAGATACAAGAAATGCCTATTCCCAAGAATTTAAAAAAACTCAAGAGCTTTTTAAGTCTTGCATCGTATTATAAGAAATTTATAAAGGATTTTGCGAAAATTGCAAAACCTCTTACTAACTTAATCCGAGGTGAAAATGCACAGATTAAAGCAAGGCGATCGCGTAAGGTAGATGTCGATCTTATATAAAGATTGCTTAAATTCGATAAAGATGCTTTAAATTAATTAAATGCTTTAAAAAGATAAAGATGCTTTCAATTCGTTCAAAAACCTGAAACAAATGCTCACGTCATCTGATGTCCTTATATTTCCCGATTTTGAAAAAACGTTCGTCCTTACAACAGACGCTTCAAACTACGCAATTGGAGCAGTGCTCTCGCAGGGTGAAATCGGAAAGGACAGACCGATCACGTTTATTTCGAGATTTCTCAATCGAACTGAAGCTGGCCATTGTATGGAGCCTTGACAAGCTCAGGACGTACCTCTATGGATCTAAAGAAATAAAAATTCTAACGGACCATCAGCCGCTGACATTTGCTCTCAGCAACAGAAACAACAATGCAAAACTCAAGAGATGGAAGGCGAGAGTTGAAGAATTTAACTACCAGCTAATCTATAAACCAGGGAAAACCAACTTAGTAGCAGATGCACTCTCGAGATTACCATCAGCGGAAGTAAATACTCTTACATCATCATCCAATTCCCAACATAGCGCAGATGAAGACAGCACTGACCTCATATCACATGTCGAAGCACCAATAAATGTATTTAAAAACCAGCTCTTACTATCAGAGGGGGATGAAATGATCTGTTATGAAAATCCACACGCCGGTCTCCACAGACATTTCGTACGGGTACCTGAGTTAAATAAGAATATTCTAACAAGAATATTGAGAAAAAAATTGAACCCAAACATAATAAACAGGATTAAAATACAAGAAAAACACCTTCCCCTGCTTCAAGAGATCTTTAAAGAAAACTTTTCGAAATTTAAAGCAAGAATAACCCAGAGAGTTGTTACTGACATTACAGATGAAGAAATCAAATGGAAAATAATTCAAGATGAGCACAAACGTGCCCATCAAAACCCAAAGGAAAACAAACAACATATTTTATAGAACTACTATTTTCCGAAGATGGCTGAACTAATTAAGGATTATACAAAAACCTGCGAAATTTCCTCGTCAAACAAGTATGACCGCAACCCTCCAAAACCCGAACTCCAGCCAACTCCCATTCCATCCTTTCCTTATTTATATCTTCGAAGAAAGACCTTACACCAAATAAGTGTGAATCTGAACATTCGAAGAACTTTAGCTGCTTTTCGTATCATTTGTGTGTACAAAGTAATTCAGAGTAATTTTCTCTAACATTGACGGAAAACAAATAGTCATGAACTGCTAGGCTTATCATCGCTATCATATAAAAGCTACCGATGAGTTGGTGTAGCGGCCAACGAAACAGCTGTCTAGTCTGCTGTATGATTGCCTCTCTATACAAAGGGTATTATTGTTGTTGTTGGTTGTTTTCTTCAGAAAGCAACATAGACTTTGAGCTCAAAAATATAACTTTTAATTAATAATTGAAAAATTATTAGAGTTACAAGCATAACACAAAAACTTGTGAAAAGAGGTCGAATAAGTTTACAAGTTAATTTTAATCACAATAACCTAGTAACTAACGTTTTTTTTCTGTAAAAAGCACACAATTGATTACAATTTTTTAAATTTTGAATTATTTTTCAATACAAATGAAACTTTTTATAAAAACTTATTTTTAGTTATCATTCCCGTGGTCGTTGATCTAGAGCGTGGCTTTATTTTATTCACAATGCAAAAGCAAAAATTAGAACAAGCTCTTTTCCTGGCTCTATTTCTGATCTTAAAATGCTGCCAAGCTTAAAGCATTTTTTCAAAACGAACATAGTTGGCAAATCTGAAGTACTCTTTGACGAGTTTTTGTCTTACTGGTCGCACTCGTATTTTGAAACTTCATCGCGAGAGGTGCCAAATTGTAATAAAGTTGAACTAAAATTGTTCCATTGAGATTTGTTCTGATCAAGTGCCACGGGAATGCAGCTATTATGTATCTTATCATTGTTATGTATCTTTGTTTGTTTGTTAACTTTACCATATAATATTATTCCCAAAAGTTGCAATTTACTACTGTAAAATTTACACTGAGGTGAACAGTAACGGACTGGGGCCTAAAATTTGACCAGGAAAATTATGACTTGACCGGCCTACTCACCTTAAGGCATTATTGTTCATTATGTTTATATTCAAAACGTCTTACAATGTTTAAGTTTTAAGATACTTTTGATGTTCAGAAAAAAGAAATTTTCCAGAAGATACCTTTCAAATAAAAACACAAATGGATCAAGCGATAGCTCGATAGCCGTTGTCAAAATTTCAAAATAAAAAATTGCACACATATCTAAAAAAGGAATATCACTTTGTATTTACAGGGTCCGCCATCTAACGTTTTTTTTTTCAACTAGTGCTTATTTCGTGAATGGTAACACTTAGCACATGTCTGATTTGACAGATAATTAGTTTTATCCTTCCGCTAAACGAATATGGTTGTGTATACGCTTGAAGAACGCTGGGAAATATCGCCTGCGTTCGACTTACAGAAGATGCCGATTTTGCCAAAAAAATCATCTTTTCAGATGAAGCTCATTTTGATCTTGGCGGGTATGTAAACAAACAAAATTGTCGCATTTGGGGCACAGAAAACCCGCACGCATACATTGAAAAGCCGATGCACCCAAAACAAGTTACTGTTTGGACGGGTTTTGGTCCAGAGGCATAATTGGGCCATTTTTCTTCGAAAATGAGCAAGGAGTGGCCGTTACAGTCAATGGCCATCGTTATCGGGACATGTTGAACGAATTTTTGTTCACAATTGAAGAGGAGGATATTGGCAACATTTGGAGCTGCGATTTGACACCGTTGGACTATTATTTGTGGGGTGCCCTCAAAGATAAGTGTTACGCCGAAAAGCCAGAGACAATTGACGCTTTAAAGGACAATATTCGTGAATCCATTGGTAAAATACAGCACACAATCGATAATGTGCTTAAAAATTGGACCGATCATGTAGGCTACTGCATGGCCAGCCGAGGCAGCCATTTGAATGAAAATATTTTCCATTATTAACTTATTAACTTATATTATTTTCCATAAGATATTTGATTGGAGCAACTTAAGTTTTCAATACACCAAGTTTTCAATGTTGGTGTAAAAAATAAATAAGGTTCAGAAGAGTTTAAATGTCAACAAGTTTTTGCATGCTCTTCTACAGATTGGTGCATATACCTTCTACTATTTATTCTTTGGATTATAAAATTAATACAGTTGCAATTTTATCAGTATCACCTTCTATCGATGCTTTTTGGCTATTCCTTAACGTTTTTGTTGCATTTTTAGCCGTATTTTTACGGAACCTTCTTTAATTTTTTTTTGTGAAGACATTTCTATAAAAATTTATTATATTATTCCTAAGAACTCTATGGTTTCATAAAAAAGTATCAAGAATACTAGCAAATGCTATGTAATTAAGTTTTTATAAAAATATATTATAAGTTTTTTTGGAAAAGGTTTTCATTTGATATATATATTAATAAATATGCTAAAAAATATTATCTATTTGAAAGATATGTTATAAATGCAAATGTGAAACAAAGACTAAATTTGGCTAATTAAAACTATTAGGGATCATTTTCTTATGTGCTATATGGCAACCGTCCCCAAATTGCACAGGCCCTTCTGAAATTCTCCAGATCCTCCAGTATAGCCAGTCCGCCACTGGAGGTGAAGAAGTTGAATGGTAAGATGTTGCTTGCCCTAGCTGAGGTTTTTACCAGGAACTATTAGTGCAAAAATCGGACTTACGAACCAGTACACAATAGCCGCTGTAGTAACGTGTTCTTTTTATATGTAAGTTCGACTTATTTTAAAATTTCCCCCAAAAAAAATTTCTGATTGTTCGCCTGCACCCAAGTCTCATCTCCAGTTATGATGCATTTCGTTTTGTCTTAATAGTCTAAAAGCATCGTTTCGCATACATCAACGCTGTGCGCTTTGTCACGAGTGCGGCCAAAAATAGCTTACGAAAAAAAGTCTAATAATTATAAATACGCAGAATCATAGTTTGTAGTATTCATATTCTGAATGTAAAAGTTTTATGCGAAAGTTTTTTCTGTTATGGACAAGCCACTTGCCAATTGAAAGTTGATTTGGAAATATGAATTTTTTACACTTTGACATTGCATATTTTTTCATAAGACGTAAATTTTAGTATAAAAAAAATGCAAAAAATTAAATTGTGTATATATAATATGTTTTAGTAAAAAATATTTAATTAAAAGTTAGTTAAGTTAAGTTTGTTTTGAATTTACAAGTAATCTTTATTTGACGTTTCTTTTATCTATTAAATACTATTATTACAATAGGATAAGGTTTTAAATGTAGTTATTCAAAATATTAAGATTATATTTTATATTAATTATATTGATTATATTCAAAATATTAATGCTTCTGTAATTATTATTATTTAGTAATATAACATAAAATTAATTAATTATATTATTATTTCCACTCCGTGTATTTACTTAGATGAAGTGAAACAACCTGGGCTAGAAGGGTGTAAACGCCTTCACTATATAGAATAACCTGCGCTTAACGGGTGTAAACGCCTTTACTATGAATACCCTGAGCTTAAAGGGTGTAAACGCCTTTACTATGAAAACCCTGAGCTTAAAGGGTGTGAACGCCTTTACTATGAAAACCTGAGCTTAAAGGGTGTGCACGCTTTTACTATGAAAACTGAGCTTAAAAGGTTTAAACGCCTTTACTGTGAGTACCCTGAGCTTAAAGGGTGTAAACGCCTTTACTATGAAAACCTGAGCTTAAAGAGTGTGAACGCCTTTACTATGAATACCCTGCGCTTAAAGGGTGTATACGCCTTTACTATGAAAATCTGAGCTAAAAGGGTGTGAAAGCCTTTACTTTGAATACCCTGTAAGCGCCTTTACTATGAAAACCTGAAGGGTGTGAACGCCTTTGCTATGAAAACCTGAGCTTAAAGGGTGTAAACGCCTTTACTATGAAAACCTGAGCTTAAAGGGTATGAACGCCTTTACTATGAGAACCTGAACTTAGCTGACCTAAGTCTTCGCACATGTGCACGCGACTGTGCTCTGTTCAAGACTGACTTTACTATGCTAGCACGCCGCTTTTTATTTCTGTTTCATTGTTCGGTTGTTTTGTTGACATGCATGTGTATGCATGTAAGCTTGGATGTATTTGGATCTATTTATTTGTTTTTGATTGTTATTTTAACAACAGTTGGCTATATAATACAAAGTGTATATTGTTAATAATATTTATAATATAATTTATATATATATATTAATTTATAATTTAAAAATATTTTATATACATTATTTACATGTTATTTCTGGGACAGAAATTGGTACATAATTTCTTGTGGTCACAGAGTATTTCACATAATATGAGTATCACACATCAATCTTTTTGAAATGCACGCCTGTATTCCCTACCACACTGTGGAAAGAATAGTTATCTCAGGCACTACCAGATGTCGCTAAATGCACTGTGTCGTTGTAAAATCGGAAAGCTAATAACTCGAAAAAAATCGTTAACCAAATCTTAGAATGTGTTTTCTGAAAACTATGTTTTCTAAACTGGTCTCCACGATTATGGATTATGGAGATAATCGACTGGTGTCCACGATATGGAGAGCTACTTTATGGATTGACTTGATTATTTTTATCTTAAAATAAATAAAACTTATTGGATCCTATACCTAAATTCAGATAAATTGGTCAGATTTTTCTTTATTTTTTTGAGCACTTTAAAGAGCGAAAATGCAGAAAAAATTGCAATGCTAATGAACATTCGCATGCATCTTATCATATATAAGCTCCAAAAATTATAATATAGTTCATAAAATATTTTGGTTTTTTTATTTTTGATGACATGAACGTGTTGTGGGATGGAGAAATTTGGGTAAAGTTTTCAACGTGATGTTTGACAGCGTATTGACTTATTTCAATTTAATTCACTAAAACAAATACTTTCCTACACTTTGAGAATCAATAAATAACTGCCAAAAAACTCAAAGTGTTCATTTACTTTCTTCTATGAAAAAATTAAATCAGTAACATCACCCTGTTTTTCGACCCCTAGATAAGAGCCTGATATATTTCTGATTTGCACGAGATGTTTTAAGCATTTTATCACCATCTGGTGTATTTGATAAATTTAATGAGCCTAAAGACTTTTTATTCCAAAGACCCTTTTACACTGGTCAGACTTGAAATCAATTTTCAGATTTTGTATAAAAATTGCGGTGAAATGGGAGCTTACAACTGCTTTTGTAAAGTAAATTTTTCCAATGTCAGTTTTTTTAATATTCCGGGACAAATTGACCGATAACGGAACACGGGACAAGCACTTCAATAACGGGGCAATCCCGATGAATCTCGGCCACCTGGCAATCGTAACCCCCACTCATACAAGTTTTTTCTCGTCTCAGCACGAGAAATCACCACCTGCTTTAATGTCCCTTAAGTGTAAAATAGTGTAAAAAGACAAGAAAAATAAATATTGAAGTTTTGAAATATTGAAAAATAATAGTGAAATACAATAGAAAAATATATATTGCCAAAAGAGAGAGATAGAGGAGGCCAATAATATAATTCTCCCACACACAGAATTTTCTAGTGATGAAAGCTCATTCAGTGACTAGTTTTTATTATGTATTATCTCTTATAATAGTAATATTTTTATTTTATTTTAATTTGAATTAAATTGTATTCAGTAGGTGTGCGTTTAAAAAATATTGTAAAATTGATTTGTTAAAACAGCTGTATTGTTTAAATAGGTCTGATCTGAAATGCAAAGAAATATTCATCATTCAAAAAAGGAACTAAGAGTATCAAATTTTATTGATCTAGGATAATTGCTTTGGGTAAATATACAAGATTACCGATTTCGGTTATATGGAAGGTGGGCGTGCTAGTCGGCCGATTTGGTTAATTTCCACACAAACTTTTTATAGCTATAAAAGAACTATGTGTAGGAAATTTTAATGCTATGGGATAATTTTTTGGGTAAATATACCACATTATAGATTTCGGTTATATGGGAGGTGGGCGCGTTAGTCGGCCGATTTGGTTAATTTTCAAGTTAACTTTTTGTAGTTACAAAAGAACTATGTGCGCCAAATTTTGTTAATCAATGATAATTTTGAAGAGAACTATTCCAGATTACCGGTTTCGCTTATATGGGAGGTGGGCGAGTTAGTCGGCCAATTCTTACACTATCTATTTACAGCTACAAAGAAACTATGTGTACCAAATTTTATTGATCTATGATAAGGTTTTGGGGAACTATTCCAGATTACCGATTTCGGTTATATGGGAGGTAGGCGTGCCATTCATTAAATTTGGACGAAATTTTGTGATAATAATTTCTTTATCGTTAAACTCATTCTCAGAAAATTTCACCGTTCTAGGACAACTCCTTCTATTTTTGGCCACCCGCTATATTGGATCGTTACACTGTACGGCGCTATTTCATGATATTTAGCGTTTTTAGCACCAATCGAGATTTCGCTTTTCTAAGACCCAAACTGTCACACAAAATAGTTTTCTCTGATCCTTCCAATATTCCAACAAGGTCAGTAAGGTCTCAGACTGTCAATCGATGATTTTGGAGCACCAATTCTTTGATTTTGTTGACGTGTAGCTCATAAGTTGATGTTTATGGTCGCTCTGGCAGTGCCTCGTCGTCATCGCTTTTTCGACCCTGTTTGAACATTTTGTACCACTCATTAACTCTTGTTTTCGATAGAGCTTGCTCACCATAGGCCTTCTACAACAGTTCCAACTTTTCTGCAGCAGAAATTTCATTCCGCACACAAAATTTAATGGAACTGCGTTGTTGAATTGTTTCAGACGTTATAAAAAACGAAAAATTCACTTTTAGCTATTTACAAAAGTACGCGTAACTCAAACACTAATGAATATTTTGACATATAATTTGGCACAGATGTGTTGTGGAACAAGATGTGTTATTACTCAAAAAGAAAAATCCAGGATACACTATATGCCGATCTAAGTGGCAGTATCTAATAATGGCTTTACGCCGTACTTGTGTGGATAAAAACAATTTTTTTTGTTTCTCGAAGCTCAGTGCTAAAAAACTTTACTTTGTTTTGAATTGAATTCTATTATATATATTAAAAATCCTGTATTTTATTTCTTACTGCTTCCAAAACTTCTCTCCATGGTTTCAAATAAAATATTAGTTTGACACATAAATAGAACTTTTGAGCAATGCTCTTTATTGATAAACAATTCTTTTCTTTCATTCTCACTAGTTCAATTAATAATTATGCTGTGCTTGAAAAGTCAATTCAGCAACAATTGCGATTGTAATATAAATCGTTTGAAAAACTCCCGGGGGCCCTTAAAAGCTTTTTTAAAATTAACCTAAACATCAAAATTGTTTAGTTATCTAAACAGCTTTCGAAAGCTCATGAAATTTCCTTTCGAACAATCCCAAACATTATCACTTTTGTCAAGATTCTGAGAAGATTCAATAAAAATTTAGCATATTTTAAAAAAAATATGAAATACGAAAAGTTTCTCGTTAAAAATGGGAAGCTCGATTTTAATTTTAGACCCATTATTTCTTGGGCAAATCTTGTTAGAATTTATCGTCGATTACGATTTTGACAACCGCTTGGAGCATTTTTTTTAATCCATACAAATTGACCCACTCTAATATATATATTTTGTATGTTTATATATTTTTGCAACAATTTATTTTGTCATTAATTTATACTAGTGAATAACTTAGTTAGATAAAATTTACTTATAAAGTGTTTTTAATATATTTCTTTAAATGTTGTTGTGCAACAATTTATGTTTGCCGTTAATTTCTACTAATGAATTTACACCTAATCTATCAATTATCTTATATGGTCCATTATATGGGCTCTGTAATTGTTTTTTTATTTTCTAAACCTATGAAAACTAAATCACCTATTTCTAATGAAGCTTCATTCATATTTCTATCATATTCTATCTTCCTCTTATTTAACAGTTTAACAGTTTTAATCATATCTCTAGCTCTATTAACCCTCATCGGTCCCCGAGGAAATGCATCGAATCGGTCCCATTGTATCAATTTGATACACATTCAAAAAAAAAGTTAAGAAAATCGTTTTAAAAATTAAAAAAACTGATTGTTTTATATTTTTGTAGTTCTATTAATTTGTTTTTATAAATATAAATTTAGAAAATACATTTATAAGTAATGAAAATTTGAAAGAGAAAAATGCCAAAAATGCTTATTTTTGTGGCTATGTGCCTTTATTAGCGCATTTTTCGCAAATATCATAATAATGATCATTACAAACATAATTCTTACAATTATCACAATGATTTGAATAAAAATTTTTATTGTTTTTATATGTACATATGTAGCAACGGCCGCGTTTCGTAGTTTTTAGCAAATGGGTAATCGCCGGTACTGCTTCAATATTGAGCCTTCGAGGCTGAGATTTCCACTTTTCTATGTGTTTTTGCACAATAGCCATTCCAAGCATCTCAATAAATATTCGACGACGTATATTTTTATTGGTTTTGTTGTTTTTCCAAGCCGGAAATAGCGAAATATACTTTATATATGCATTTAATGCACTCACGTCCAACATGTTGCAAAATACTGCCATTGGCCACCGATTTATCTTCCTTTTGCAGGTGTAGGTAGCCATCATCTGGTCCATGGTGTACACGCCACTCTTGGTTTTGTTACAATCCTGAATTAGATTCGGTTTCTTCTCAGCATATTCACTTTTAACGACGGCATTGTGCCATGTACTGAGCAGTGTAACATATCTATAACGCCGAGGCACATATGACAGTAAAATGGCTTGTAATTTGTGGTCATATACAATAACACTAGAATACACAGGTTTTTTTCTCATATCCAACAATACTGGAGGAGTTTCGGTAATATTTTTCCCTATAGTACCCAGAATAGTCATTCGGCGTTTATTTAACTCTTCAGCCAGTTCATAAGATGTGGAGAAGTTGTCGCACGGCAAAACAACACGGCGTTCAATATTGCGCTCTGGAGCGGCGTTGCGATTGCGACCAACATAAATTTGCGTGTTGTAAACATACCAGGTAGCTGATCGGCCAAAATCCAAATCTTTATGCCGTATTTAGCCGGTTTCGACGGTATGTATTTTTGAAACGGACAGAGTCCACGAAATGGAACTAGCTGTTCATCTACTGTAACATTTTTGCCTGGAATGTATACAACTTGCAAATTATGGTTCCATTTTTCATATATGGTGTGTATCGTTGCCAACTTATCACGGACAGAAGCAGTATTGGCCTTACGTTCTTCTTTATCGTCAAATCTGATACATCCATGAATTTTTTTGAAAATTTTCAGTGACATTGTGTCTTGAAATATTGGTCGACCGGTTTTCTCATTCCAGAGTTGTGTAACACATTCACCATACGAACTATACACACCAGCAAGCAGTAGCAATCAAAAGTACGCATGTAGAGTATCTATATCTACCCTATAGGAACAAACTAACTTGTTTTTAAAAACAACTAATTTAAAATAAACTTGTATACGAACTACTTTGAATTATATTAAGGCGGCATCCACTGCAATTCTACATAGATTTTATTGCAGTATATATGAAGTAATTGAAATACTACTTAAAAACAAGTGATTGATAAACTATTTTGAATTATATTAAGGCGGCAACTTCTCTGATTTTGACATCTTTTAATTGCAAATTTTTATTAGATTACAAGTTTATATATATTTAACCATCTTATTTCATCAAATATTATTAACTTTAGACCATCAGTAATAGTTTTCAATTGGTTATTTTAAAGTAATTAAAAAAATAACTTAAATGTAACTAGTTTAACAAGAAGTTGAAAATATATGCGAATATATACGAAAGTCAATTGACTTATTTAGCGGGCATCACCATACAAAATATGTCAGTTCGTTCCATGGAAAAAAGTCAGAATATCAACTAGTTGTGGTTGACAAAAAACTACTTTATCAACTACTTTTTAATTATTTGATTTTCATATAGGATATTTGTTTCCATTCGTCTTTGTATTTCCGCAAGCCATATAAATTCGTCATATTCAAAATAGTATTTTCTATCGGTCGCAGAAACAAATCAAATCCAGACAAAACATCTACAACATGAGCAGCTGCAAGTTTTGGTCCTACAACAACAACAAAAAGAAACAAACACTGAATATGAAGCACAACACAAGAGGGGTAGGTTTTTTATCTGAAACAATATTATCAGCGTGCCTATATAAATTTCTTCGGTTATTTTCAAATGGCTCCGTTGAATATTTAATTTTTTTATTTTTTGAGAAATATTTTGCTGTTGGATTTCTGGCAATTTCTTCTGCCAAATTTTGTTCCAGTGGCTCAACATCGTACTCATCAGAATGCTCACTCATTTCTGGAACACATTCTTCCTCCATTGTGAAATCATCGTCACTATCTACTGGAGATTCTCTGCTTCACTTCCAGATTCGAAATCCATATCATATTCGACTCTTTGACGGTTTTCACGTAGATTTTCCAAATAGATTTTCCAAATTGATATGAGGGACCGATGAGGGTTTAAATATAACTCCTGAAACAATTGGCATATTCGTTTAGACGCAATTTAGTTAAATCCTTATTTATAAAAATTTAGTAATGAGCATGCCACCATATTTTGGAGCACCTCAATTATGCTATTAGACATTTTATTAATAAGTTTTTGAAGTATTGTTCCTTGAATTAAAGTTCAAGCTTCTGTAATTTCAAATTTCAATTCTGTGAAAGTAGAAAATAGGGTTCCTTTCGCTTTTTCGGTGTAAGCTTCCCGTTCCATAATACTCCATAGCATTTTTACGGGGTTAGATAGGGGCTTCAGGCAGGCCATTCCACAATTTTGATTTCTCGCTGATCAAACCAAGCCATGGATGTCTTAAAGACCTGAATGTACACATTGTCTAATTAAAAAATAACACTGTCGTCCATTTTATCTTCGATAAATTGAATAAGGACATCGTCTAACATGTCGATGTACATTTTCGATTTCATTCGGGACTTCATTGAAAAAGGAGGTCCAGACCAACAGACTTCCTCCTTCACAGCTTTTTTAGATTTGGGAATACTTACATTGCGGATAACGTGCCAATAGCAACTGTAACAGTCTGGGCCATCCAAATTACATTTTTTTCGTCGGAAAAACTTATTTTCTCCCATTTCGAAGTCCAGTCCATATGCTTTATAGCTAAATTTAAGCGTTATTTATTTTAGTTTTCTTCAAGCTTTGGTTTGCGTGCTAGTTTCTTCCAAACAACATTTGAGATTGTGCGTAGAACGTGTGCAATATGTTTTTTTGTTACTGTTAATTAATTTAGATTGTATTTGTGTTGAATTTAATTTTTTTTTTTTTTGGTATCTTCCTCTCGAATCAAATTTTTTGAAATTTTGTCATATTTTGATTACCTTTTGTTGGTTCCTCCCATAACCCCATAACGAGCACCATTTTTTAAGAAATTCCTTACAACTTTATCAGAACGCGAACTTTGTCGGCTAATTTCTCGAACGCCCCTGCTCTTCGGAAAAAGTTTATTTGAGTTTTTTGTTGATGTGTTAAGTAAACTCCAAGTAGAATTTTTTTAATGTTTACCTAAAATAATAAATGTTAATTTGTTTTCCGAATTTTCTTCAAAAAAAAAAAAAAAACAGAAGCCAACTTACTTATTTTATTTTTATAAAAAAAATATAGTGTTTTGTTGTTATTTTCTCTCAAAAATTAAATTTCTTCCACTGCGTCTTTACGAATATACTTCTACCACGAAGTGCGTTCACAGTCGTACTACATTTTTACAAAAACAAAACAGCAAAGGTATACAACCGTTACATATTTTAAAAACAGACAAGCTGCTTATTACCTTATTACCACGGTTGCACAAAGCTATGCCTTTTATTAACACAAATTGAATAATTAGTGGAATAAAGGTAGTGCGTCTAAACGAATGTGCCTCAGTGTATTTAAAAGGAAGGCAATACAAGAAAAAAATTAAAAAAAACAAGTTATTGCGTGATAAGATTAAAATTTTACCACCGTTATTTTTTTTCAAAAATAGGTATGACATACTTTTTCGTCACAATGGAAACTGTCATACCATTTGACAGACCTATTTGAAAAAACCATTTACTCCACAATAAATATGTTCAACACGCTCTATTTTTATAGTCTCGGTGGATTGGTATGACTGGTATGACAGATGCTTTCGTCAAGTTTCGAACTGTCATACCAAAATATTTAAAAAGATGACAAAAAAAGAGACAAATTAAAAAAAAACCAAGTATTACGTGATAAGAGTAAAATTTTACTTCTAATTTGTTTTTAAGATAGGTATGACAGACTTTTTCGTCACAATGGAAGCTGTCATACTAAAAGTCATCAAAATTTACAATCAAATGCACTAGTTAAAATTAATTTCCGCAATAAGTGCAAATTATTAACGCTTGTTAATATAAAAAAATCGTAAAAAATACTGGTGCCAGGAAAGACCTCGTCATACCGAGCTTTAATTTAAGGGCATGGTAATGTTTTAAAGTCGAAAAAAATCATGTTTAAATGATTTTTTTTTTTTGGAGACATGAATAATGTTGGTGTATTTATTTCATATACATATTATAGTTTGACTTCTTAAATATATTTGGGAAAAAAATTAAAAATTATCTATAAATAAATCCGTGGCAGCGATTCTTCTGAGGCACTTAGGAAAAATAGTTGTTTTGCGGTGAACACGATTAAAGGTTAGCAGATCATATGAAAAAAAAATTCAAAATTAGTTTAAAAGGAAGAGTTTCTTTTTAAATGTTTTTTTTATTTATTTTATTAGTTCAAAACAAAAAATAAAGAAAAAAAAACGCTTCGGCATTACCTGTTGATTTATGTGTAGAAATAGTGTAAACAATTTCAAAACGATCGGTCAAGTAGCGGCATCGTCTTCAAAAATTTTGTTTTCCAGAAAATCGATTTAAAGTCTCGATTTTAAGTGAGGTCAGCTCACTAAAACGCTTACAAAATACTCTTGAAATGTTGTACATTTAGAAAAAAAAAAACATATAAAAAAAAATGTCCCAAAAACAGTACCATCCCCGTAACAGGTATTGCTATTTACTATCTCAATATAAAAAATTTTGAAATCTGTGTAAGTGCACTTTTAGGATTGCTGGCTCCCCGTCTATTAACTCTTTAATGAGTTTGTCCCACTAAAACATACAAAACTCTACCATAAGCAACGTCCCTGGTTCAATAGAGGAATTGAAAACCTAATTATACAATCAGTGGAAACGTTTCAAAACTGCATTATTATATAAGGAGTTTAAAATTTGAGGTTCGAGCAAAAAGAAATTACTGTGGTGGTAAGTTTGGCAAGTCAGCATAATTTTTCTAAAAATTCTGCTTCCGAGGATGTTTCCATATCTAACTTACATTTTTAATTCTGTGCTGTAAGGAAGCTTAAATTATCCCAGTACTGAAATCGCACAACGAGCACCGTCCGATAGCAATGCTGCCTTTCATTTTCAAAGCGATAGAACTGTTAATATTTCAGAAAATCAGCTTTTGTCTGCAGAGAAATGGTTTTATGACTGATAAGACAATCAGTCTTTATGGATCGGAAGAATTGCGAGCTGGTTTATATGACAACGGAGTTAGGTTCCTAGTTCTTTTGCAACACTCTAAGGCTTTCAGTCGACCACAACATTTTACTGACAAAGCTTCTTAACATGTTCAATTTTACATTGTCAGCTTATCTTTCCGGAAGGTCGCAAACTGTTCGCCAACAATGTCTCCTCGGTCTTTCTCTCCATTAAAAGTGATGTTCCTCAGGAATCTATATTAGGTCCTCTTTTTTGAAGCGAAGCTTTTTACTCCTCGTTCTGTGATTTGCTTAGAGTAAAATCTGGAAAATTTTCGACAGATTTTTTCTTGGAAATTTGATGGTTTCTTTGTTGCTAGCTCTAATTAAAACAAGAAAATTTAATACTTTAATATTAAATACTAAAAAAATGTTTTGATTCCCGTGGGGATCGAACCCGTGTCCTCTTAAATGATAGTCGAATACACTATCCACCAGGCCATAAAGACTTGTATGAAGCAATTGTTAATTCAATGTTACTTATAACAGAATCTATTTTGCAGTAGATCGTCACCATCTATCAATAGATAGAGGATTGTGTATTTGCTATGCTACAACTTACAAAAATTTGGTTTTATTTGCCACAAGGTGTCTCTAGCATCAGTGTGTTTGTATTGTGAATGCGTTTGAGGTGTTGTTGGTACGAAGAAAATTAGCAATGCCCACAAGTGCATTGACAAATTCGTTTTTAAGTGTCAAAAAAATTGATGATATCAATAATAATGGAATTAACAAGCGCATGCATGACATCGGCAAGGTATCTAAAATGTTTGCTAAATTTTGTTTCGTGTGTGCTCTTTAATATATATTTTTGAAGCGAAGCTTTTTACTCTTCGTTCTGTGATTTGCTTGTGGGGAAATCTGAAAAATTTTCGACAGATTTTTTTGCTACGTAGTACGCTGTTGAAGGAAAAAATTTGTTCAGTGCAACCATGTGTGGAGAGTCGCTGGCATTATATGCCCGTATATGTAATTTGCGTGGAAATTTGACATTTAACAATAAAAAATAAGCAGTAAATATGTTTTCTGTATATATGGAATTTATTTTATGTTATTTTAAATTTTTGAATTTAAAAGTTAATTTATTAAAAAGAAAAAATTACTAAGCTATCAAATCTATGTAACTGCGAAAAAGCTTTGCTTCTCTCGTGTGTCCAACGACGCACCTGTGTTTTTCTCTTTATATATTAACATTGTAAAGTACATATGTATGCTCATGAAGTTCAGTTACACGTTAACTGTAAACGTGATCATTTTAACGACTGTATATCCCATCTGAATAGCATTCTTAAAAATATTGGTGATTAGGTGTTCAAAAATGGCTTAAGCACTAACCCTTATAAGTCCAAATGTAAGGTTTTCAGGAAGAAAGTTATTGACATTTCCACTCCTCTTCTATTATCTTCTATTAAATGGTAGCAATATAGACTCCGTAGACTCTGCTAAAAATCTGGGGGTAACCTATAAAAGAAAGCTTACTTAGAATAACCACATAAGTAACCAGTCGGTAAGGTCTGCGGCATGCTTCGTGTTTTACAGACAGCGCAGTGTTTTACATCTCTGCATTTACGAATGCTTCTTGCTTAAATATGCCTCATATCAACACGGCAATATGGATGTGAAATTTTGCCAAATTTTGATGGTTTTAGTAAAAATAAATTAAACGTTGTTTATAACATTACTAGCCGGTCCGACCCAGTTGTCCGCGGCTTCGCCACGGACGTTCCAGCAACCATACTTTTTTATTTGTGGGCGGTGAAAGGCGGTGTGGCAAACTTCCCGTAAACCATCTTGTGCTCGAAAACAATCTACTGCCAAAATTCCAGCAGAATCGGCCCAGAAGTTTTGGAGTCTTAATGATGTCTTAAAATTGGGCGTTATTATAGTGATACCACGCCCATTTTAGTGCAGTTGCCGACAGTGAGCATACAAAACTTAATTACTAAATTTCAGTCTTATACAAGCAAAATCGTCTGAAATATATCATTTTCATTGATTTGTGGGCGGTAAAAGAGGGCGTTGAAACCCAGTTTTGGTACAAATGTCAAAAGTAACCATACACACTTAATTACCAAATTTTAATCTCCAACAATCGAAACAGTCTGAAATATTGCATTTTTATTGATTTATGGGCGGTAAAATGGGGCGTGGTTAAAACTAAGTATGCAAAAACCTAGTCTAGGACGTAAGTAATACACGTTTTAAGTTTGAGCGAAATCTTTTATACAAATTTAGATTTGTATAAATTTAGATTTGTATAAAAGTCAAACAAACAAAGAAATAAGCAAACAGAAAATGATTTTTATTAATATACATAGATTGCTCGATACCAGAGCTGTGTAAGATTGCAATCATTTCACGTTTCAAGTATTGTGATTTTGTTGAAATTTATTGCAACAAAAAGAGTGGTTTTGTTGAGATTTATTGCAATACATACTTCTTTGTCGGACTTGATCATTTGAAATTAGAAATAATATTTGATTGCAATCTCGCAATAATTTATGTGGTAATTTATGTGGCAAAATCACTTCAAGTCAACTGGGACTTGAAATCCCTTGATTGAAATCTTTTTGAAGTGAAACTTTTATAGCCGCGTATAGAACAATACGGCGAGCTAGATGGGGGGGTCAAACCAATGTAACGACATGGTTGCTATGAAAACAACAACACAGCAATTCGCCGCACTGGTTGTATAAAAACGAAAAAATTGCTAGTTAACAATAATAATTTTTCTTACTTTTGTTTTCACCAAGGATTTGAGAACACACTACGCTTGGATCATTAGGTGGCAGTTCTACCAACTTGGCTACGGAGACATATTATTTGAGACATATTATTTGAGTAGTATTATTTGAGTAGCTCATACTTATCTTAAATTTTACAATCAGTAGTTATTTTCTTTCTTTTATCATTGAATTGAGTCTTTCGTTCAATACTGTAAATGAACATTACGGTCTAAAAATTTGAATCTGAAAGTAGCTTTTTTCAGAATACTAGCATACTTTTAGGCATTTCTGAAATTGAGTTTTCATAAATTCAGAAAACAATTTTCGAAGTAGGCCTTGCATTGATTGATTTGGAAACAGCACATACTGCAATATTAATGAATGCAACTTTGAACCTAAAATTTGTTTTATTCTTAGATCTGTGAATTTTCATATAAATACCATATCTTTCATATAATTCAAATACAGTTTTTAACACAAATTTATATCGAAATTAAAAAAAATCGCATGCTGCGGTATTGAGCTACCGGACTACCTACTCTGCTTTTAAATAAATTAAACAAACTGCTGCATAAGCCAGAATTGCAGAATATTCTTTAACGCGTATGGATTTTATTCGTCAATAACAGACTTGCAGAATATTGTTTAACTCATCTGCATTGGTTTCGTCAACATTAAAAGAAAACACACAGAACAAGGAAACAACGAAAACAGTAGAACACGCGATAACCGATAACTCTTGTTTCTTGTATTTCTTGTCGAACATTCTTTAACGCGTCCGGCTCGTGTTCATTCATTAAAAAAATTGTCGAAAATTCTTCAATCTTTCTGCTTTGTGTTCGTTCATTTTTTCCCTACAAAGGCTTATATTTCGTAATTTTTAATATAAATATAATTAAATTAAAATAATTTTAATTATTTAATGTAATTAATTTTTCGGTAATTTTTTCGGTTAGATGTTAGAATATATTTCATTTTAAGAACGTGGTGTATTAATGAACTGCATGGCTTCTATATCAAAGATTACAAATCAAAAATAATATGATCCAAAAACACGTAAAATAAAATCAAAGAATATGTAAGCATGGAAAACAATTTTTTTTCATATTTCTGTTTTGTTTGTTGACGAAACTTTCGCAACAATTCAATCAAGGTTGATTTATAAGGTTGTCGCAAGGGAGAGAGCGAGTACCCATAATTGTCAAATCGAAGTTGACACTTCATAGAAAATCTTCAAGTGCTCTCTATTATCATCCGTTTTTCTTTCGTAGTTTTTCTTTCGTAGGTTTTGACAATTATGGGTACTGAGAAGAGAGTGCGATCAGCCCTGCGACAACCTTATTAATCAACCTTGAATTCAATAAGATTTTCATGCACAAAAAAATCTCCACTTGTCTGTATTGCGTTCGTGGGAATTTTATATTGGATTTTCGTTAATGAAATGTATGGCCGAATTAGCATGTTTCATCAAAGATGAAGAAAAATCGTTCATGATTCGTTTATAAATTCTGTAAGACTTGGACTACTGGGAAATATCGTCGCAAATGCAACATGAATATTCCGGTCAATTTAGACCAAAAAACAATAGTGAAAGCACATAAATTCCCAACAAACTGAAAGTTATTAAAATTGTTCAAAACATGATTATAAATAAAATTTTAGAGTTCCCCATCATTCCTCTGTATGGAAAAAATTTTACTTAAGGTCAAAAAAATTAGTTTTTCGCAAAGTTTTATCATAAAATTACCTCACACAAAAATTGTAGATCACACAATTATCTATAAAATATGTATCAATACTTTTTTCCCTAAGAGACCGTTTCTGAGATATAACGATTCAAAAAAACTGTAAAAGTTGTAATCGTCATAATATGCATGAGTTTGCCACGTGATATACGCATCCTGGAGCTGTGATATAAATAAAAATATTTTTCTATCGGTGATTGTAACTTACACTTAAAATATAAAATACACATAAGTATAACTATAAGAATATCAGGTAAAATGAAAACCAGTCCCTTATTTTATACGCCAGTGTAACCTCGGAGACACCTGTCTCCTGTTCAATTCTATGCGTGGCTAGGGTCTTATACCTGCTTTATGTCAGTGTGCCCAATAAATGAAATACTGTTAGTCTTGAGTGCCACTCCGTAGTGAAAACACGTGTTTATTCTAACTTATATCGTGCTGTTTTGAGTTTTATAACAAAAATGTCAGAATATTGTTTTATATGTGATAAACTTTTAACTGAAGGTGAAGTTGTTATTGTTGAACGTGGTATGAAGACATTAATTAATGCAAGTATCGAAAGAGCAGATAAATATTCAGAACATCTGAAAAATCAAAAATCTGTGATAATACATGAAAATTGCCGTAAAAAGTTATACTCGAAAGTCTTCTATTGCTGCAGCTAATAAAAGGCAACGCGAAGAAGAAAAAGCCAGTACATCCATAGTAAGACTTCCTCGTACTAGATCACGTGTCAGTGAATCAGATTTTTGTTTTAAAAAACTATGTTTATTTTGCGGCCAGGAATTGAATGAAGAGTATGAGAAAAGAAAATCCTCGGATTTTTGCCGTCGAATAAGCCAAGTAAGTTCACTTCAATTAAAAGATTCAATTCTGGAAGTAGCTCGGACTTGTAGCGATGTTATAGCAGAAGCTTTTCTTGCTCGAGTCGAATTTGAATATGATTTAGTTGCTCTGAAGCAGCAGAAACTTTCCACTGGGGCTAAAATCGGTCGTCCTCAAGACGAAGCTACGAATCTGGGAATGGAGGAAATATTAACTTACATTGAAAATAGCGATGACTGTCAGTTTACTTTAAACGAATTAAGAAATGTTTGCAAAGCTACGAGTTAAGATAACAGGACGATGAAGCTACGACTAAAGTTGAAGTATGGTGATAAAATTATTATCACTGAAAAATTGGGAGCATCAACATCCATATGCTTAATAGAAAATCATCATGTGTGCATGCATGTACAAATTGTCAAGGCCGGTCGTGCTCTAATGTTGAATCATCAACAGTAGAGGATTCGTTTGATTCCAGCGAGGTGACATCGCTATTGACGCAATTTACTTACACCCTGAATGAAGATGGAGAAAAAGAAGAAGAAAACAAGAATAAGAAGCAGAAGAAGAACAAGAAGAAGACCAAGAAGAAGAATTTGAAGGTTACGAATCAGACGAATAATTTTCACAATTTATTTTAATTTACACCGCTTTTATCATTTCCAACCTTTGCTAATATCGGTTATTTTGCAATAGTTTCAAATTAAACAAAATCACAACAGACTCGTGGAATAGGCCTACTGGGGAAACCACGTTAAAAAAACGCGCTAAGTACACTACCTCATAGGTGGCGTGGAAACGTGTGCATATTATGACTACAACTTTACAACTTTTTGAATCGTTATATCTCAGAAACGGTGGCTCTTAGGAAAAAAAGTATTGAAGCATAAATTATCTATAAAATTTTATGATCTACAATTTTTGTCAGGGGTAATTTTATGATAAAACTTACCGTTTTGCTGAAAATCGCGAAAAACTAATTTTTTTGACC